>WHPY01000009.1:4774507-4839393 GCA_019776045.1 Brassica rapa x Raphanus sativus
GCAACAAGCAACAAATGATTCTCTTTTTTTTGGTCAACAACAAATGATTCTATATGCCACAATATTTATAAAATGATTATCCAATTAGAAAAAGCCATTTGTTTTGTCTCCTACGGTTTTTAAACATCGCTAATTTTGTGTTTAGCCCATTGTTAAGAATAGTTTTGCAAAGCCTAAAAATAATATTGTGAGACCAAAACTATCAATAACAAAGTTCAAAATATGTTTCTCTTAACTGAGTCTGAAACCCATAAAGCCACAGTTTGAACCTAGTGCAGAGTCCTCAATTTTTTATTCTTTTTACCGAAAGAGATCCTCATCTTCTTCGCCTTTCCAAACAACCTGTCACCTTCTCTCACTTACTACCATCAAACGTCAACGGGTGTTAATCCTCTGCTCAATCCATTATTACCACTAATTTCCACAATTAACTTAGATATCCGAAACATAAAACTCAATATCATGAACTATCTTCCATAAAAATATGCCAAATTTAGTTAATTCTTTTAATACCTCTTTTACGTTTAATATTTCAACTAATTTTTTTTTTCAATTTAATATACAATTTTTTATTTTAATTACAAATACTAATAAGTTTTAAACAAAATTTTAAAAATCTTTCTAAGGAAAAATATAGAAATCTAATTTTATTTTAAAATTTTGGAAAGGATGTAAATAAAGTATGGAGAAATGTTTTTAAAATTTTAAAATTTAATTTTGAAGAAAAACAATATTTTCTTTTAATTTCAGAAACAAACTAAATTCAATATTTGAAAATTAAAACTTTTCTTAAAATTTGAGATTATAAATAATTTAGATACTTTTATTTCCAAAGAAAAACTTTGTTTAGAATTTCTGAGATTTTTTTTTGTCAATTTTAGAGATTTTTAAAAATTTATTTGAAACTTATTAGTATTTTTATTTAAAAAATAAAATTTGGGTATTTAAATAGGTACATTTTTCAATATTTGTGTATTAAAAATGATCAAAATAATTAGTTGAAGTTTTAAAACGGGTAATAAAAAAATTTGGGTATTAAAATACTTAAGAAAATTTAGTTAGGTTATTTTATATAAAATTTTTATTATTTATTTATTTTTTAAAAAAAATCTAAAACCCACATTCCAAAAATCTCCCTTCAAATTTAAACTCTAAGTTTAAATTAGTTAATTAAAATATAATATATCCACTAATGATCATGCATTAATGCGTTAGTAATCTACAAAAAATAATTTTTTAAAATAAAATATATGAAATTGTGTAATGTGAACCAAAATATATACTCCCTCCGTTTCATATTAATTGTCGTTCTAGATTTATATACATAGATTAATAAAAACACTATTACCAATATACCTAACCATATATCAACCAATAGAAAATAGAATATAAAATATTGTCAATTAATTTTGCATTAGAAACCGAAAACAACACTTATTTTGAAAGGAAAATTTTACTCTAAAATGACAAGTAATTCGAAACAGAGGGACTATATGAATACTGATAATATTAAATAATTTTATATTATTAAATAAAGTAAAGAATCATATTAACCATATAACTAAAATTTTTATTTTTGTATACTTTATTTTTTGATATTTTGAAAATGACTATAAACTAATAAAACAGTTAAAAGTTTAACAATAAAAATTTTGTGATCATAGGTTAATTTTTTGTTATAAAAATTTAAAATATATAAATAGTTGTAAAATTATATAAAGTTAAAGACCACATTTTAATATCAACTCTGATTCACTTATTTATTTATTGTGATCTGTCCGGTTGTCTTTCTAATCCTCAACGCCATTTGGTCAAGGGCATGTCTATTTCTACTTGTTTATATATTTATTTATTTTTTGTAACTTCTACTTGTTTATATTTGTGGTAATATAAATAGTTGGTTTATTAAACTGGAAATTTCTCCTAATAAACTAATGAAGAACAAGAAAAGATCAACAAATCTAGGCCTAATAAAACTCCATCACCGGCGTATATCTCTCAAGACAGAGACTGATCAACGGCTAATCATATCGACAAACCCTACTTCTAATGCCTCCATCTTCAACGGCTAATTTGTACCGACGAATCTTAATTCTAATTAAGAAGAAGAAAAAAAAGAAGAAGCCGTTGCCTGAACTCCCAATGACACCGCAGCATTCCACACCTATCTCGTCACTTCCCGATGATTTGCTATTGACTTGCTTCGCACGCATCTCTAGGTCATACTACCCAACTCTCTCCCTCGTCTCCAAAAGATTCCGATCTCTCCTTTCTTCCCCTGAGCTTTACGAGACCCGATCCCTCATAGGCCGCACCGAGAGTTGTCTCTATCTCTGCTTACGGTTCCCTCCCGACCCCAACACTCGCTGGTTCACTCTCTGTCGGAAGCCTGACCAAACCCTAACCTACAAGAAGAAGTCAAGTGGCAATCTTATGGTTCCGGTCTCAGTTCTTAGCGATCCTCCTATTGATTGGACAACTCTCGTCGCTGTCGGTCCTTACATCTACGCCATCTGCGGACACATTGAAAAAGCTCCCTGCTCTAACGTCCCGTTCCTTGACTGTCGAACTCACACCTGGCTCGAGGCTCCAAGCTTGCGGCTTGCATACACTGATAGTGAACATGATGGTAAGATGTATTTAGCAGGAATCGATGAGAATCCAACTTCTTTGAACTGTATTGAAGTGTTCAACACAACGACACGAACTTGGAAGCCCGTGCCGCCCGGAAAACGTGAGCTACACGGTAGGAATATGTAAGGAAAGATGATCGTAGCGAGCGTCGATAAAACTACTGGTGAGAAGGTATTGGCTTTTAAGCCAAAGGAAAGGACAGGGGAGTTGCTAGGATCGAATACGGATTGGGATTCTCCCTGTATGATAGAGAACATAGCCTACTATTATAGGTCCAGTGGCGAGTTTGAATGGTTTGACACCAAGAATGATAATTTTTTGGGGAAATTAAAAGGTTTAGAAAGGCTACCAAAGTTTGCTGGTTACAGCTGTGTCAAATTGGTTGGACATGGTGGAAAGATGTTGGTTTTGTGGGACATGTATGTGCCTGCAAGTGGGTTTAAGGAGGTTATTATTTGGTGTGCAGAGATTACGCTTGAACGGCGCAGCTGTGAAGAGATTCGTGGGGAAGTCGAGTGGTTTGATGCTGTTCTTAAAGTGCCAAAGTCTTACGAATTTATGTATGCTATCTCTTCTACTGTTTGATGGTGTAACCCTTTCTGCTACTGTTTGGATAAATGGGTCATCTGACAAGCGGGTTACGTTGTTGTAGTTGTGAATATAAATGTGTTTGAAAGTGGTAAATTATTATTATTATTTTGAACTTAAAAATGGTAAATTATTTCTAAAAACAGAACATATGGCTTGGCTTGTTTTTGAAAGAGATAGTTTGCAGCTATGCTCTTGCTGTTTGATGGATCACATTTGACGTTTTTGTTGTGAATATGTGTTACAAAATGTTTGATTGTATGTAAGAACAGAACATATATATGGGCTTTGTTCGATATTTCAAATTCCGTACGATAACTAGAAGCTCGAGCTTTGCTCCGATGAAATGCAGATAATATGGTGTAGATGATGTGCATGGTTTTTTTTTCTGAGGGTATATATATACTAATAGAAGGAGATAGTTTGCAGCTATGCTCTTTGTTACAGGTGACACTCGTAACTAAGTTTAGATTCTCCATAAAGTATCTGTATCTTGTATGTATAATCCATGTAATTTCTTCTGAAATTAATAAGAAAGACGTTAAACGGAAGAATAATAAAGCTTATTTTCAATTACTATCATAGCTTCTCGAACTATACGAACCAATATGAAGCTAATTGAGCTATTGGTGCAGCAACTTCTAATGAAAAGTTTTTCAACCAAACTCTTTAAAAACGGATCATATATAACGCATACAAATTAAAAATTAAAATAAAACAAAATACATAGATTAAGTATTGAAATGCAAAGTTTTTTTTTTTTTTTTTTAATGCAACGTTATACTATCGGAATAATGTTGATGTTATTAGTGACATAACAAATAATAGTTCATGAATGCTATCATGTAAATCATATAGGTCATGTTGGTATTGATTGATACATTATATTTGTCCAGATGTGTAGTTATGTAGTGATACATTACTTATGTACGTGATCATCATTTTTTTTTCTTTTGTTAAAGAAATGTGGATTTGAGTTACTCTATCAATCATAGCTAGACATAACGTGGTGTCACAATAGACTCGAAGGTATTAGGAAACACAAAAAAGCCCTTCCCCAACCCAAAAAATAAATTGACGTTTCAAAAATGACGGCTGATACTAAACAAACGTTTCATATTATTGACTGATGACAAAAGTCTGCAACTGCGTTTTTATAAAGCGGATTGATTCGCTTCTATCTCTCCCAACATTCCTGAGAAACCAAGAAAAGCGAATCTAGTGTTAAAGATGGCGATGAAGAAGGCTAAAGAGATCGTTTCTAGCAATGCCATCGTTGTTTTCAGGTCCGTCTCTTCTCGATGGTTGTTTGTGAAGGCTTTGATTGTGTGTATGTTGCCATGGAAAGATATCACGATTATCAAGCATATCATCCATGAAGAGTCTTTGTGTTTTGATGGGTTTATCTTTTGCAGCAAGTCTTATTGCCCATACTGTGTGAAAGTGAAGGATCTTTTGAAGAAACTGGGAGCTAAATTCATCGCCGTCGAGCTCGACAAAGAAAGTAACAATTCCCAATATTCATCTTATAAATCATTTCATTGTTCATGATCCCAAAATCGAAGGCTTCTCTGCTTTTACTGTTTCCAGAAACTTTGTGAATTGTTCTCTTCTCTTGAGTGGGTTCTTTAGCGACCCTCCGTAGAGACACAAGTATAAGTTTTATCATGAACCCACTGTAGATAGTTTCTCTGGAGTTTCTTGTTTTGTTATTGATTCCAGTCCAAGTATATCTCTAAAATGTCTCACTGCTCTCTATTAGAGTTTAAGTTTTTGCTTTGATCCTTCTGCTCACGAGCCCATCATTCATAATTTTCTCTCTTTTCTCTAAAGATTCAAGTTAGGTTTTTCATTCCATGTATAGGTTTCCTTCTGGGATCATTACACTCAGATGTTTATACTAATTTGATTCAGACTCACCAAAGAATCCATACTCAACCATTGTTAATTGCTCTTGTTATATTTATAATAAAGGTGATGGTACCCAAGTTCAATCAGCTCTTGCAGAATGGACAGGACAACGCACCGTTCCTAACGTGTTCATAGGTGGAAAACACATCGGTGGCTGCGATTGTAAGAGAACTAGAGCACAACTCTTTTTCCATTTTTTCTGATTTTTCCAATATTCGTTTTTCTCTAAACCAAATCTTGTGGTTTTCATTTTTTTTTTGTAGCGGTAACCAACCTGCACAAAAATCGTAAGTTGGTTCCTCTGTTAACTGTGTTGGAGACGGGGTCCACCCACTCTAAACCCGTTTCAAGAATCCGATCAAATATCATAAAAATTCGACAAGGAGACAACAGGTCCACGGAAGTTGAGGGCCCGTCTCGAGCTAGGAAGACTGTCCATACCGAACTGACACGATCAAAGCAAAATCAGAAAGGAGACCAGGACATTAAATATGGTCGTAAAGATATTTGATACTCTCCAGAGATCATGTCGTTATTATGATTCACCATCAGCAAGGAACAAGGAGAAAGAGATGGGAATCCGAATTTCTTCAACTCAAATTTATAGTCTAAATATTTTTGTACTCCTATTCTTTGATACCCTCATGGTCACCATTTTGTATCAGATAATAATATCAATAAAACAAACATTTTCATACAAGATTATAAGTAGACATACTTTTCCTTATTTACTTATTTGGCACGTTAACATAAACTCTAACCCTAATTTCTGAGTTGGAACCCTCTAACACATTACAATGGCCGGGATAAGCATATCTGCCCTGAAAAGAAGTGGTCCGGGCTCCGATATCAGTGCCCGCAATACCGATCACCGATCTCGTTATTTGCACCACCTCAGGTACTAGTTAATTTGCAAACTGTTGCCCCTGCTCTGTTTTGCCATACAGGTTGGCAAGATGAAAACAGAAAAAACAATCACCAAGGACTACTCGACTGAAAGACAAGACTAATATCCAGTCCAAGCCGATCTCAAGGCGACATAATCTAACGTGATTTTTCGGATACTGGCCTATGAACAATGTTCCAAAAGGGATGAATCATTGTGTTCCTTTATCAGAAGATGCAAGACGAAAATATTTGTCACACGCATAAGAAACGAGCTCAGAGTAGCAGCTTTGGGGATCACTTTGCAAAACAAACCGTTTCCACGACGACCTCGTCTTAAACCAACCCAATAACCTCGATGAGGCCTTTTATGATCATCGAGAATCAAGGCATGTCAAATTGGAGGAGGATAGAGTTGTCTCTATAACAAACTCACTAGTGGCGAACAGCCAAAATAGAGACCTAAAGGCGCAGAACTCGGAGGTCGCAGAAGGCTCCTAGAGCTCATAAAAGGCCCTCTCGCAGCCAAAACTGTAGCTGGTTCTAAGCATTCACCTTTGCTGCTTACACAGGTCGTTGGAGAGGAAGACTTGTTAGTAAGATAGGACTGATACAAAGTGTGTAATCCTTATAATACTATATTGATTTATAAGAAAATGTCACAACACCACTTTTTAAAATATTCTGAAAGGATTTGTTTAATTTAATAGAATGATGCAAATGGACAAATGGTGCATATATAGCTAAAATTCATATGTTGAAAACAAAGCTCAGTTGGGTGCAATCAGCCAAAGCAGAGCTAAAAGATTTCTTCATTCGATGAGAATGCTTCAGTTGATAATAGAATGATTCATCTGAAGGTATTAAGAGAGCTTTTTGTATGTTTAAACAAAATTTTGGTCAAAATAAGTTATTCCAAGGAATAATTTTAACTGGCCATTTCTCATTTACATGGAAAAAGAACTAGTCATAAATCCATAACAGAGTCCGACCACAACAACCGAATTGATTATCTTCATGCAATATCTGGTTTTACCTTCTGTATCCCCACAGATATTTTGGCTCCTAGGATATTGATTACACCAAGGCTCTCCTCCACTGCGCAAACAGTTGCCTCCTTCATCATCGCATGAGCTCTGGTTTCCGCCATCCTTTCCGAGAGTCGATGAAACTCTGATACTTTTGATTCAGTAAAACCTTGAATGTTCAATTGATTACACAAATGAGAACACAATGAAGAAGAAGATAGAATGTTTACAATTTTCTGAATGAACTAATTTCTGTTAGCTACTATATATTTTTATAACGAACAGTGTTTTTACTCGTTAAACTGTTAAGGTTGTTATCCGACGTGGCACTCAGTCCCCTCGATGATGTGTCCTCCTCTGTTTATCTGTATCATGAAGTTACTTGCCGCTGAAGGTAAAGAAAAGAAACAGATCAAAATACTTATTTCTGAAGAAAGGCTATTTCCATAGCTAAAGAAAATAAACTGAAATGGCAAAACTTACTTGTCGTGGGTCCCAAGCATATTCAAATACGATTCTTATTGTCAAGTATTGATATTTATTTATGGAGAAAGACTATTTCCAATAGTGATGTCATCACCGAAAATATCTTGGTTTCTAAATAAAATAATGGTGGAGTTAACCCACAAACACCATGATTGCGTCTACATTCACTTTGATTCAAGAGAGTTTCTGAGATACCAAAGAGATCTGTGATGAGAGGAACTAGAGAAGAGACAGTGGCGTGGAGATACTTTAGCAGAGATGTTCTGCCGTTTGCTGCCATGTTTACGGTGGAGTGTACCACTGTTGGGTCGAACACACTGTACAAGGCTGCATCTCTAAATGGATTGAGCTTCTACGTCTTTGTCTTTTACTCTTATCTTGTTTCCACACTTCTCCTTCTCCCACTTTCCCTCATCTTTGGAAGGTACCTGATCTCTTTTACCCCGTATGCTTTTTTCAAGAAATATTAAATTACTTTTGAATATACAGGTCAAGAAGATTGCCTCCAGCCAAGTCTCCTCTGTTCTTCAAGATTTTCATACTTGGGCTTCTTGGGTAATAATACTACAATCCTGCGTCTTGATTAAAGGGCATTTCTGGTTTTTAATTTGTATGGAACAGGTTCATGTCGCAGATAGCTGGTTGTAAGGGTATAGAATACAGTTCTCCTACTCTCGCTTCTGCTATCAGCAACCTCACGCCAGCTTTCACATTCACGCTCGCCGTTATCTTCAGGTTTTACCTTATTCTCTTTCTTCTCTGTAGTCTGTTTTGAGAAAATAGTCTGGAAAACGAAACAGGTTGATTCCACAGTAATTAACCATACCAAATTTTTGAGCCTTTTAGCTTTTATGGGTTTACTTCTTATGTTCTGAGACTAGTAGTCTAAGCGTGGCACCGGTGGATGCAAAACAATAGAAGAAAGTACAGATAATTTATGTCATTTATTTATTTATTTTTACTTTGTTTACACCAACTTCTCATGTTATATACTATGAAATACAGAGTAAATTTTGAAAAAAATAAAATAATTTTTTTTGAAGTTCTTGAATTAGTGGTCACAGAGTCTATAGTACAAGTATAACCTTGTGGCTGACCACAAGTTGGGTGTATCTGACGTCTGTTTGTTCTGCTTCTAATTGGTTCTGCTTCGTTGTGTTGTTCATAAAGAATGGAACAAGTAACGTTAAGGAGCTCTGCGAGCCAGGCTAAAATCATTGGTGCAATACTATCTATATCTGGTGCTCTGGTAATTGTGCTATATAAAGGCCCCAAGGTTCTCTCTGGTGCATCTTTTACACCATCATCTCCACCCATTTCGCTTGACCAACATTTAGCTTCGTCCGATTCAAGTTGGATGATTGGAGGCCTATTTCTTGCTTCACAGTATTTTCTTCTATCAGTCTGGTATATTCTTCAGGTATAAAGTTCATTAAAAAAAAGAGAGTTTAGGTTGTTCTTGACACATGAAGCTCTTTCTAAATTCGGTAGCTGTATCTGGTTTCAGACTCGGGTTATGGAGACATACCCTGAAGAAATAAGTGTAGTCTTCTTCTACAACGTATTTGCAATGCTAATCTCAGCACCAGTGTGCTTATTTTTGGAAAGCAACATGACTTCTTGGGTGCTTAAACCAGATATTTCCCTCGCTGCAATCGTATACTCGGTGAGCATCAACTAAAACTTGAAGATGATGTTATAAGCTAAACGACTAACACTTCATTCTCAGGGATTCTTCGTTTCAATGTTCAGCGCGCTTACCCACACATGGGGCCTACATCTTAAAGGCCCTGTCTACATATCCTTGTTTAGGCCATTGTCTATTGCGATTGCAGTCGCCATGGGTGCTATATTCCTCGGCGATGCACTTCACCTTGGGAGGTACCATATCTTTCATATTCTTCATTCTTAGCATGCAATTAATTTTATCTATCTAACTAGATTTTAACCCGCACTAGGCAGCGCGGATATTATTTTTTTATTTTTAATCAATTATAAATATATTTATATTAAGTTTTATAATTATTTATGGGTAAATAATAAAATTTCATAGATATATTGAGTTGTGATGTTTTGTTACATAATATTGTTTGCATGGTGCATTTTCTTGTGTGCACAAATTTTTAATGTTGTACATAGTATTTTTCGTATAATGTTAGATGTTTCGTTTATAATTTAATATTTGATATAAATATGTGATTGTTAATTTATTTTCTTATTAATATATTTATATGTTATTAAATATATATTATTAACATATTATGCGCAAATGCTTTTTGGATATACTTTTAAAATAATAAGTTTGGGGGAAAAGATTAACATAAATTTCAATCAACTTAGAGCCAAGAAACATATATACAAAAATGAGGTGTAAAAAACAGTTTCATATCAAATAGATTATAGAAGCAAAGAGGAACCAATCATATACGTAGTCGGTGTCTGATCCATGATGTTGATAAGAGAAAAGTATGAATCAAATTTGAGCAGAGTTTAACTATAGTAAAAGAGGTCCAACTGAGAGATATTGTATTGGTAATATAGTTTAGATATACAATCGGTTTAGTTACATTTTAATAGAGTAGATAATTCAATAGAACAAAATCCGTTTGGTTTACTTATAATTTAGATATGAAGATATAAATCGTGTAATTGATTGTTGGTTTGGTGTTTGGTTGAAGGTATATAACCGATTTTGTTAAGCAAATAAAATAGATATAAAAGCATTCATATAGTAAAAGGTAAATAATTTTATAGATTAATAGTTTATATTAATAAATCAAGGTCGTAGAGTTTATGTTAATGAGTTTATAAAAGCAATAGTATAGTAAATGTTTAATCATTCTCTAGAAATAATATGGTAAAAAGTCAATCATATAATACCATTCCTATAATCAGTAAAATTAAGGAAAGATATATAATAAGCAAAAGATTAATTATTTCAAAATTGGAAAATAATAAGCAAAAAACCTTACGGCTCAGAGCAAGATATATTAATTGAGTTTGTTACATTAATTGATTTTGTTTCACTAAATATAGGAGTGGTTACTAAATGAATTAAAGAACCAAACACATACTATTCTAGGAACCAAACACTACAATTCTAGAAAAGGTCCAAAATTTAAATGATAACTTTTATAATAGATAAATTTAGGACTTTATTTTAATAGAATAGATAGCTTATCAATAAAGTATTAACTGATCATTTTATATTTAACCATTTTTGTTTTGTAAGCAGTGTCATTGGATCAATGATATTGTGCTTTGGGTTCTACACTGTTATTTGGGGCAAAGCAAGGGAGGATTCAACCAAAACTGTAGCTGGTTCTGAGCATTCACCTTTGCTGCTTACACACGTCGTTGGAGACGGGGACTCGTAGGATTGATGAAAGCGATAATCCTTACACTAATGATTTGGGCACCAAATCACTTTTATAATATTCACTAAAAGGATTGGTTTAAGTTAATAGTATGATGCAAATGGTGCATAGTTGAATTTTCAAGCGTACGAAAACAAAGCTCACTGATGCATTCAGCCAAAGCAGCGCTAAAAGATTTTTCATATTTCATGAGAACGCTTCAGTTGATAACTCCTTCATAAGCTGATTTCAGCTGAAGGTATTAAGAGCAACAATTTCATATGTTCATGCTCAAGCTTTCAAGATTCAAGAAATATCATCACTCCAAGTCCACAGCCATTTTCATTAATTTTTCTTTTGAACTGAGTATTCATTAATCTTTATTTATTTTTTTCCTTGTTTAAGGATATTTTTGCATAAATTTTAAAATAAAATATATGAAAATAATATAAATTTAAAAATTATTATTTTCAGTGGATGTTTATCTTTTTGAATATGTTAAATTTCTTTTTACCAAACATTGCAAAAAATATATAGATTGATTATTTATTAGTGTTTGCTGACAAATTAAATTATGCATAAAACATAAGATTTATAAAAACGTATAATAATTATGTCATATAGACCAAACATATAAAATTTATAAAAACGAAAAAATACCCGCGATGGGGGGATCTCTAAGCAGTTTTTAAACCATCACAAGATATGCCATAGTTATATCTTTTTATATCTTACAGAAGAATGCTTTTCACACATTTGCTTCTTCTTTTTAACTTTTTCAAATTTTGCATTTATTTAATGGGAAGATACACTTGTGATACTGCAAATGGGGATTTCCTAAGCTTGCATATAGACTTCTGTGTTATTTTCGAGTATTAGGAACACTTAAAGTCTCCACATATTGATAATGTCACTGAATAAACTGCAATATTTTTTTAGAGTAGTAGAGTAGTAACCGATATTGATTTCTCCATATATATGTGGGTAGTGTGGTTGGTTCAGTTATATTGTGCATTGGATTCTACAGTGAGATTTGGGAAAAATCAAGAGAATATGCATTTGACCAAAAAAAAAAAAAATCAAGAGAACATGCAATAATGGTCCCTGTACATGTTTATTAATAATGCCTTCTTATTTCTGGTAAGATGTTTATATATATATTGTTCCAAAGAGATTCTAGAGTGATACTATTATTTCAGTTTGCTATTTTATCAATCGGATTCCTACAAAGATACTCAATGACATCTCTCCATTTGAGGTATTAAACAAAAGCAAACCATCTTTAGATCATTTGCGTGTGTTTGAATGTTTTTTTTATGTTCTAATATCAAGTGAAATTTTACTATTGAGATGAAGAATTGCTATACTATTCGTTTCTAATAGTATGGTCCAAAACTTGTAGTTGGAGATGCATTTGTTATGCTTGTTCTGGAAGACTACAATCTCCTGCATGTTAAACATTTATTGTACATTCTCTGCATGTTTAGTATTTGAATAAGAGACTTCTCTTGTATATTGATTTTTCCATATATATGTTGTGGGTAGTGTGGTTGGTTCAATTATATTGTGCATTGGATTCTACAGTGTGATTTGGGAAACATAAAGAGAGCATGAAATAATGGTTGGGAAAAATAAAGAGAGCATGAAATAATGGTCCCTGTACATGTTTATTAGTAATGCCTTCTTATTTCTGGTAAGATGTTTATATATATATATATATATATATACGAAGGGGTTTCTGTTATATTTTGGTTAGTATTCTGAGGCATATAAAAACGAGTACATAAGTCTTGGTCATTGGAATTTAATTTTTAAATGGAAGTTAGAATTTTCTTTAGTTGAGTGATTGTAGCCTGAATAAAGTATTGAAGCTTATAATGGGCGAAGGTCCTTGTCGTGGGTCCTTGTAATATTCTGATATTATTCTTGTGGTGGGAAGTATATGGTCAAGTTGGGATATTTTTTTTTTGTAAAAAGGCTTTCAAAAGTTGGGATATTTTCCTGCACTAAAAAAATGTCTTGATTTTTAATAAGAACAATTTAGCAACAATAACCCTGGTGATGTTAATAACCAAGATCATGAATCCTTAGTTGACTTGAGAGAATTCCTGAGAATCTGGATATCATGAGAGAAACAGTGGCCTGGAGGTACTTCAGCCGAGATGTTGTGCCCTTTGCGGCGATGATCGCAGTGGAGTGTACCACGGTTGGATCGTCCACACTGTTCAAGGCTGCGACCTTGAGGGGATTCAGTTTTTATGTCTTTGTCTTCTACTCTTATGTTGTTGCAACACTTGTCCTATTTACACTTTCCCTCATCTTTGGAAGGTGTTTAATCTTCTCAACTAACTCTTTATTCAATATAATATAATATTTTTCAAGAATATGTAACTTAACTTTACATGTGCAGGAAGAGAAGATTACCTTCGCCCAAGTCTCCTCTCTTCTTCAAGATTTTCTTACTTACGCTTCTTGGGTAACTGTTTCAAGATTTATGAGTAATTCTTCCGCTTTTCGTTTTCTAGTTTGCTAACTTGGCGGAAAACAGGCTTACCTCGCGTATAGCTGGTTGTAAAGGAATAGAATATAGTTCCCCAACTCTTTCTTCTGCTATAAGCAACCTCACACCAGCTTTCACGTTCATGCTTGCCGTCTTCTTCAGGTTCCTTTCTTTCTTCTCTTTCGTTTTGGAGAAATAAGGTTTGTGTGTTGCTATATCATCTAAAGTGGTTTTTGCTTACGCGGATGACTCGTAAAGGATGGAACAAATAATGTTAAGAAGCTCTGCAACACAGGCTAAAATCATTGGCACAATAGTATCTATATCTGGTGCTCTGGTTATCGTTCTTTATAAAGGCCCAAAACTTCTTGTTGCTGCATCTTTTACTTCATTCGAGCCAAGTTGGATCGTTGGAGGCCTTTTGCTAGCGTTGCAGTTTTTGCTTCTTTCAGTCTGGTATATTCTTCAGGTAGTACATAAACTTAAAGCTTTACGTTTGATGCTAATGCTTAAAGTTGAGCTAAAGTCGGCAGCTGTACAGACTCAGATCATGGAGATATACCCTGAAGAAATAAGCGTAGTCCTCTTCTACAACATGTGTGCAACGCTAATCTCAGCAATAGTATGTCTATTTGCAGAAAAAGACTTCAATTCTTGGAAGCTTAAACCGGGAGTCTCACTCGTTGCAGTTATATACTCAGTGAGTAATCAAACATTACAACGCTCTCCAAAGTACGTACTCATATCTTCTTATCTCAAGCTTTGAAGCTGAAACTCTGTTTCAGGGATTCTTTGATACATCATTGGGCTCAGTTATCCACACATGGGGTCTGCATTTGAAGGGTCCGGTCTATGTATCCTTGTTCAAGCCCTTGTCTATTGCCATTGCAGTCGCCATGGCTTCTATATTCCTTGGAGATGCACTTCACCTAGGGAGGTACCATTATCTTTCAGATTCTTACTTTCAACTATAGTGTCTCTTTATTTAGCACAAAAAAATAAGAAACTATAGTGTCTCTTTACTGAAATAGTTCGAGAATTTTGGTTGTTGGGTAATAAGATTCAATGATTAATACATATTATTTTGTACCTATGTGTTGTGGCAGTGTGGTTGGATCAGTGATATTGAGCTTTGGATTTTATACTGTGATTTGGGGTAAAGCAAGAGAAGATACAACCAAAACAATAAGTGATTCTGAGCAGTCACTTTTGTTTCCTACACAGAACAGAGAAGATCAAACCTTATCATGAAGATATGTTATCATGTTGGATACAATACAAGGGAAATAATTTATATTGTATATATATCTCCTTCTTTCAGATCAACATCTTGTATATGCATATGTTTGACCAAATTTGTTTTTTTCCTTGGATTATTTAGAAGGTGGTGTAGTTTCATAGATTAATTAAGGGTACTAATTTTAGTTGAAGATGAGTCCCAAGAATTTAGTTCAAGACTTTTTCATTAACTAATTTTGTATCCATTTGAAGATGGGTCCCAAGAATTTAGTTCAGTATTTTAGTTTCATAGACTCATCTAATAATTTTTGTATCCATTTGAAAACGGGTCCCTGTCTGTCTATCTTATCTTGTACTATGTATGCTTCAGTTTTTGACTTTATTGATTTTTTGGGACTTTATTGATTACTAGAACTTTTTTCTCTATCTTTATTTATTAGGTCATGTGTGATACACAAATAAACAATTTATATATTTTAAATTAATAGACTGCTTACCTAAAAACGGATATCGAATATAAGAAATTTAGAGTATCTTAATCAGAATTTATCGGATCCGTGAATTTAGTATTTAGATCCAGATTTATGCATTTCAGATATCCATGTAGATATCATAAAAATATTTATTTTTAAAAAATATTAAAATACGTAAATTAAATATTTATGCAACATTTATAAATATAAATGTATATGATATTAAAATTTTAAATATAATATTATAAAACTAATTTTATGTATAAATATTAATATATCAAATATAGTTATTAACAAAATTAAAAATTGATATATTTAAAAATACGAAATTGATCTAGATTCAGATGCCTCAAATAAGTTATTTTAGATCGGATCCGGAACGGATCTCCGATTTAATCTAAATCCCGAATAGTAAATTCTGAGCTCTACCTATTAGAAAAAAATATTAAAATAAACTTTGCATGGAGATTTAATTTTGAAAAATGCACAGTATTTTATTTATTTTGGACTTACATTTTTTTAATTTAGATGACTAAATTATCCTAATTAAATGTATAAGTACATTAAGAATTTAAATTTAATATTTTAAATTGTTTTAGTTTAAATGAAAAGTAATAAGGGAAAGATAAAAATAATAAGAGTGTGAAGAAAATTTATAGTCGTTTAGAACTTATCAAATTTTGATCCAATTTCCTTGTGCTTTTTAAGTTTTGCATTTTTATCTTCTTTAAATTTTCTGAGAATACTAATGACCTATCACCTATGTAACAACTACAAGGACACGAATTTTATCCTCGGTAGTGTTTTGTCCCTAGTTCATTTAGTAGAGAGAGACAAAACACTATACTATTTAAGGAAATTTTTGAAAAAATACAAACCTTATACTTAAAAATCACTGATTATATAAGGTTTTTCCTTAAAGAAACACTGAAACATTTTAAAGATTTATCCAATTATATGTTTAAAGTATTAAATCATTAATATATTTTGCATCAACAATTTAGAAATTCAAAGTTTTAACCATTAAAAGATAATATTTAATTGAAAACTGAATTGTCTTTTTTAACATAGAGGCATAAGATAGTATGGTTCACCCCATCCATTCTACTTTTTTTTTTTTTGATCAACATCCATTCTACCTCGTATGCTTTTATAACATGGTAGACAGTGGGGTGTCATACAAACTTGCATGCACTTTACTCATTTACTATTTGGACTCTCATTTTTTTTTGAGATCAAATAAGTGAAATTCAAAACAGAAATCAGGGACACGACGCTTCTTAAAAACTTCTTTTTGGTCTTCTGCAAGTGCATACTTTGCCAAGTATAACAAAGTAAAAAATCAAAGAAGACAAATCATATGGTTTGAGCTTTTAAAGCTCTTTGTCTTCCATGACTGTATTTGCTTTTGTGTGCTCTGTTTATGGCAGGGACTGTTTCGGTTCCTCGTTCAGGTCTTGAGATCATCAGACATAGCAGAAGGTATGCAATGTGTGGTCAGAATATCTAAAGTTGCCTCTTTTGCAGTCTTAGTTTGCAGAACAACGATCTGCCCAAAATACACAGAGAGATTTAGCTAAAAAGGTTATGTCTACAGTTAATGAACCATCAGAGAAAATCGAACATACCTGATGATAATCAAGATTAAACTCCATGTATTCATCTTCACAATTCTCCACCATCTCAGCCAAACATTTCAAGTTTTTCACAGGTTTGCCATTGAAAGCAACAACCTACACAGAGATCAAACCATTTAGAGGTTGATGGAAGCATCATCGACACATGATTATGCAAATTTTATACAAACCTGGGTATTGACAATCTCCTCATAACCGATGTTAATGTCAGAAACAAGAACCTGAAAGTAGTACACGGGATGTTGAGATTTCAATATCAAAGGCAAAAAAAAGGAATAATGTTGACCGCGCACCTGTGAAACTACAACAAGTTGCTCGTCCACGGATTGAGCCATTGCATGAAGATGTTTCTTCAGAAGCTTGACAGGTGCATCAAACTCGTATTCTTTTCCATACTGCAAACAAACATATAATGGGAAACGGTTACAGTCCGTGTGAGATATAGAACGTAAAAAGATATATATGTACAAAGAGAGAGTAAAAGACCTCAGAGCGAAGATATGGAACAGAGACAGTAGTAAAAACAAATCCAGCAATAATGAAGTAAGAAGGAGGTTTGCCACTTATGTGTGCAGGGATAAGCTTCTTGTGGATTGCAAGCTTTACGTTGAACTCAAGAATCTCTTTGTTACGCAAGATTTTCACAAGAGCAGAATCTCCAGTGTACTTTTGTGATATAAGATAGCTAAACCCAATTCTTTCTCCATGCCTAAAAGGAACTATACAAAAAAATATCCAAACATGTTACATACAGCCAAGAGTGTCTAGACTTAACTCATTGGTAAATAAGTAAGAATCATTACCAGTTCCATCATTAGCAATATCAACTCCATCAAAGCTAAGGATGACATCAGAAGGCTTCAAAACCTGAGACTCCGGAGCAGTAGGCTCGATCCTCCTTATCCTCACCCCCTTTTGATTCGACTCCATTCCCATTTTCTTACGCAAGTCCGGATTCTCCATCTTCTGCCACTCAATCCCAATCACAGGAAACCCCGTGTACTTGTTATGCTTCTCGTAATCTCGAATGAAGTGTCCAATCACAGGCGTCGGTATGACGTAACCAATGTTCTCAGCATCTTCGTGTTTCAACGACTGAAACGCAATCCCCACGCATTTCCCTTTGTCGTTGAACGCAGGACCGCCGGAGTTCCCGGAGTTTATCGCCGCGTCGATCTGCAACCCCAGAAGCTCCGTGGAGCCGTGTACGTAAGACAGTATCTCCATCCTAGAAACAACCCCGCTAGTGACAGAGATCGTGTCTCCACCGATGGGGTAACCGACGACGGTTACAGCGTCTTGCAAAGCTGGTAAGTCTCCAAACTCCACGGGAGAGACTCCTTCCCAAAACTCATCGTCACTAACCGTCAACAAAGCTGCAACAAGAAAACAATCAAGAAACTGTTTTATTGCAAAATTAAAAAAAAAAAGAAAAAAAGAAAGTTAACCAATGTCGCATTCGGTGCCAATGGCTAAGACCGTGGCTAGATACTTGGTGTCGGAGCCGCGCTTCTTGAGCTTGACTTGAGTATGATGCTCAACGGAATGGGCGTTCGTCAGAACCCTTCTCCCTCCGATAATGAAGCCGCTGCTACCGGAGCTGTACTGACGTTTCATCTGCCAGGGGAGGGAGAAGTTGGGATCGGTGTGGACGCAGAAGACTTTCACCACTGCGTCCATCGAAGGCACGACCTTCACCACAGTCTCCCAGCTCGGAGCTGCGGGTGTGGATTCTGATGAAACAGTAGTAGTCGCATTGTTGCAATCAGAGTGGGGGTGGTGAGGAAGAGACGACCTCTGGCTGACTACGCCGCCGCCGCGTTGTTGCTGCTGTTGCTCGGTGGTGGTTTCGGACGGGTTGTTTCTCAGTCGGCGTTTTTTGCCTCTAACGCGGTTGAGTGATGGGGTGGTTTCGGGAGGCTCAGGGGAGGGAGATTCGTTCAGGTGTGTGACGACGGAAGCTTCTTTAACTTCTTCCCCGGTGGGGTTTTCAGCAGATTGTGTTTTGAGTTTGCGAGCTCTCTTTTGAGAAGGTTTCATCTTTTCTCTTAACCCACAAGGAATACAAAAAAATGTGAAACTCTCAGAGAAGAGAAGGATTCTGTTACGACGCAGCTAGGGCTTATAACCGGATTGTGATGTAATTTATTAGGGTGAAAGAAGCGGCGATCGGTTGTGCCGTTGTGTCTGAATATTAGAAACATGGGCCTAAAGTTAGGCCCTTTGCCTAAATATAACGAGCTTGGGCTTTAAAATACATGAATTAGATGATGTGTTATTTGAAAGCAACATTATAATAGAAGAATCAGTAATTACATGAAAGGTTATTAAAATCGGCAATGAAACGATGAAAATCGTCAAGGATTAGATTACAAAAGTCGCCAAAAAGAGAAAAAGAGATTAGATTACAAAACTGTGGACGCATAAAATCATAATTTCTCTTTCCTGCTGTTGTCTTGAATCTGAATGTCTTAGCTAGACGTTTATACTAGACAATCAGCTTCTTCAGATCACAATCTTTCGTGTTCCTCAGGCAGAATTTTGAGACTGGCTATTTGAGACTTATATAATCTATCATTCTATACTTTTCAAATCAAAACTTGGTGTACTAAAACTATAACAAATCACATGACAAAAAATACAACCGCAAGGCAAAGAAAACTATAAGAATCAAAGATTTGGAGACAAGATAAGGCATATCATCATTATACAACAATCTACTGAATTCGAAAATTAGAACAGAACTAATATTGCTTCTGAAACGCCAAGTTTCATTACACATAAAGAAAGATCAGATTTGTAAGTTCTCCAGGAGACGAACAACTTTGGCTCTAGCTTTCTTTGCTTTGGCCTTGTCTCTCTTCGCTTTGAGTTTAGCACGAAACTTGTCGTCCAAGGTTTTGCTCGGCACCATCCTTTTCAAAAGCCAAGGTCGACCTCTGGCGAAGTTTTCATGCCCAAACTCGAACCGACCGATTCTTTGAAACCGATGATAGCGAAGCTCCGACACAAACTCCGAGAAATTCCTGCCGAACCATACAGATTTCGGCAGAATCCTTTTGCAGAACTCTTCGACATCCCAAACGACGAAACTGCTGTTGCTGTTGTTGCTCCACGAGATGATTGCATCGGACGAGTGATCATTCACAATCTCATACAAGTCGGTGAAGAATGAATTCGACCCCGTTGCTATTCTGTGAACCATCCTTAACCCTAATGGAAATAGGAAGATAGAGAGAGAGAAGCTATATTTATAGCTGAGGGAGTTTTCAACGGTCACGATTAAATCACAAGTTTCCTTTTTCTTTTTCCTTTTATTTATTTTTCTATTTCCTTTTCTCTAACTACGTGGGCCTAGGCCCAATATAATATTGGGTTTGTTTCGTAAATCTAATAATAAATTAGAGAGAGGATTCAGAGAGACACAATCTTTACCCTCAGAAACTGATCCGTCCTCTTCGTCTCCTGCGAGATGAAAAACGCAAAACGTGTAAACTGGGCGGAGCTTCCATCGGAGCTGATATATACGATTCTTCTCCGTCTCAGCGTGCCTGATAGACTACGAAACGCTCGGAGCGTGTGCAGATCGTGGCGACGCGTCTGTCAAGACCCCTTGCTGTGGCGAAAAATCGAGATGCGTGACATGGGAGACTACCAAGAAGCCATGGATTATTACGATGCGGCGGAGGCCATGTGCCGTCGCGCCGTAGATCTAAGCCAGGGCGGCTTGCTGGAGATCAAGATCGAGTACTTCGGCTCCGATTCCCTCCTCGCCTACATCGCCAACAGGTGAAACCAAAACCCTAAAACTCTGATTCTTGATTCTTGATTCTTGATTCTTGATTCTTGATTCTAAGTGTTTGTTAGCGATAACAGTTTGTGTTGTTGACTTTTTGTGTGCAGGTCAAGTAACCTGAAACGCCTTGTGCTTACTGAGTGCGATCACGTGACGGGTATGGGAATTTTGGAAGCAGTCATGAAGCTCACACGTCTTGAACACCTTGAGCTTTCGGACTTTTATTTCATGGAATTGGATTTGCAATCTATTGGCCTTTCTTGCCCGCTTCTCAAGACTCTGAAGCTAAACAATGTGGGTTACTACTACAAGGAGGACGAGTGTGATGATGATGCTTTGGCGATTGCTGGAACAATGCCCGGTCTTCACCACCTCCAGCTTGTTGGGAACATGTTAACAAACGCCGGTTTGAACGCCATTGTTGAGAATTGTCATCACCTCAAGTACCTTGATTTACGCAATTGTGGCCACGTCAACCTTGCCGCCCCCCAATGATTTTTCAGAAGTTATGTGAAAGAGTGGGTCAAAGATTTAGTTGATTTTACATTTGCATTTTGTTTATGAGGTTACACTCCTACACACTAGTAGTATATGATTTATCGTTCAACACAATCCGTACTCTCTTTTTTTTTTGTGAACTTTTGATGCATTATTATATTTGAACTTCCCAAATTAAAGTCTAGAATACTAGAATATATAAAAAAATCTCACTGGTGATTTAACATACGAGAGTATAAGATACGTAGTATTACAAAGAACCATTAAAAAGGGTAATTTATAATCATATTTTGCATAATAAAAGATTTTGTATCAAAATAAAATTAAATCTTTCTCACCACATGTCATAAGGATATCTGCTTCTTTTGACCAAAGAAGATTCCTCTCTTTGATGATTGTTCGTAGAAAAGACACGTGGGCTGCCTTGTTTTGTTTTGTTTTTGTTTGGTGGTTGTCACTTAATCCAATAATCCTTGCAGTCCGTAGCAAAAAAAAAAAAAAGAATGCGGTTCGTGCTTGTCCATGGGGTTTGTCATGGCGCATGGACTTGGTACAAAGTAAAACCGCTCCTCGAGGCAGCCGGTCACAGCGTGACTGCAGTGGATCTGGCAGCATCGGGTATAAGCACAGTCAAAGTCCAAGAGATTCAGAGTTTAAAAGATTACGCCAAACCGTTGCTTGATCTTTTGAGCTCGTTTGGGGCCGGCAGAGAAAAAGTGATTATTGTTGCTCATAGCATGGGAGGCGTATCGGCTGCTCTCGCTGCCGACATCTTCCCTAACAAGATCGCTGCTATTGTCTTCTTGACGGCTACCATGCCCGATACCGAGAACCCGCCTACTTACCCGTTCCAGAAGGTAACTTCTTCACTGATTCATAACGATGATAATCGAAAACTGATATTTTGTATATCGAGTGAAATTCTATAGTTGGTCCCGAGTGGTTCGACACCAGTAGAGTTATCAGACACCACGTTTCGCAGCTACGCAACACATGATCGTCCTCCTCTACATACTATTCTTTTCGGACCAAAGTTCATGGCCAAGAAACTATATCAACTGTCTCCGGTCGAAGTAAGTCTCTAAGTCTGTATCAACGGCCTCTCTTTTTTCATCACAAACGAGATTGCTAGTAACCTCACAGTCCAATCTTCTGTTTAGGATCTAGAACTGGCGAAATTGTTGGTGAGGGAGAACCCGGCTTTGGCAATAGACAATCTTGCAGGAACAAGAGCTTTTAGTGAGGAAGGGTATGGATCGGTTACACGTGTGTATATCATATGTGGACAGGATGCCTTAATACGTGAGGAGCATCAGCGATTGATGATAAACAACTATCCGCCAAAAGAAGTGATAGAGATTAAAGACGCAGATCATATGCCAATGTTCTCCAAACCTAAAGAAGTATGTGCTTGTCTACTGGAAATCGCAGAAAAATATACTTGAATATTTGTAGTGATATGTTTATATTGTCATGGCGTGGATGAGTCTCTATGGATGTTTCCTTCTTTCTGTAAAGACAAGAACATGTTTGTAAAACAGAGTCAGTGTTTTACTTGAACTAAAACATGGATGAAATAATCAAAGGGTTACTCAGCCAAATATGGCTAGGTGGATATTAAACAAAGGTAAGGAAAACTTCCTCTGAATCTCAGAGTTCTCGTCCTCCCCTATTTCGGAACAAGGACTGATTCCCACGCAACCCAAAAGATGATGCTTTAAAAGAGTCGTTGCAATAGCCACCTGATTAACTTCTTGAGTCTCATTCCATTTACGACTAGGAGAGGAGAATGGACATCTAAAAAGCCGTTCAGGTCTCAAATGGCCGCCCAAGACAGAAGTGGGACAAGAAGAAAAGTACTCCATGTCCTTGGGGAAAGGAGAAAAGTAAAAGATCACAAGGTGTCTATAGCATATATCCGAACAGAGCGTATGTACCGCACATTCCACAGAACAGAGCCTATGTAGCATAAATCGGGGAATTTCCGAAAAACTTCAGTCAATTGCAAAACTAACTTGTTTTATCTGAAGTCTTTTTTACAAAACACACAATAGGTCAATTACAAAACTAACATATGCATTGGTCATAAAACAAGACTTCCAAAAAAGTATTCTTCATGATACAGATCTGAAAAAGAATTCAAATATCATTTTTAGATCTGCTGAAATTTATGTTTAGTTTTTACAAGCGCACATAACTACTTAATGGAAGTTATTGTTATGAAATGAGAGAAGTGTTGCTGTGAAAATTGTTTATTTCTCATTAGTTCTTGCCACTTATATATAGTGGTTGTCACATAAGGTTTTACATCAATGGAGAATCTACACAATGAATACACTTTGACTACATTCAATACAATATCAAGACTTGGTCAAAGCTCGTAAATGCTTCGGTTGAATGGGTCTTCATCTTGACAAGTCTCGGGCGGAATGTAGACGGATCGAATAGACGGGTCGGATGTAAACCTCCTTGGTCTTGGTTATAGGCAATCCACACAAACCATACTATGGTTTATAACACTTCCCCTTGGATGCCATAACCATATGAGTTCATAATATGCTTAATGTTGCCTTATTAAAACCTTACTAGGAAAACCCATTGGGATAAAACCATAGTTAAGGAAAAAGAGTACTACACATACTACTCCCCCTGATGTGAACATCACTTGCTGAATAGATGTTCATGGATTCTTACTTGAACAATCTTGTATTGTTCGGACATATCATGTCTCTTAGAATCCTGATGGTACTTTAGAAAATGTACCTCTTTGGTATCGACCACTTTAGTACTTTGGATAAATGTACTATTTTATACTCTGGTCGTTTGATTATGGTCCTTGACCAAATCACTCTTATATGCCTTTCCATAATATTGGTCAGCTAGTATTTTAGATCCTTTATATAATATGGATCATCATTATATCAAGTATGAGCTACTTAGCTCTTTAGGACTTATGGACATGCCTTTGGCTTTATGAGTATAATATTATTTGCCATAGACAACTTTATACATAGGTCATGTCTGTTAGATCATGATCCTTATATCCATAGTTTATCTATGATCGATCTAAGACATTTTGCAGTCTTAGTGTGCCGGCAATTCGTACACATATATAAATATGGACGATTGGACTGATCTAGGCCGGACACGGTCATGACATAGAATTGATCTAATTGATCCTCAAATTTATGTCTAATGACATCCATGATCTACAGCTTTATCATGGACCAAATCTTATAATATGGTCGGACCCGTTGGGTCGCATATGGACGCATAATGCGGTCCTATACCTTTTGTTCAAAGATGAACTTTGATCTTATAGCTTATCTTTATGATAGCTTATTCATTCATACCACAGCTTGGTTGGTTCATGCTGAGAATTTTGACCAACCATAAGTATTACCAAATTTGGCTAATTGGTGGTGATGGTCTATAACCTTTCTAAGGTTTGATGAATAACCATTTAACCTATCTTACGCTGGTTAGTATATCACAAGAAATTTAAAAATTCCTCTATGGACTGATTTGAATTGTTCTTATAGAACTTTTTCATTTGCTTACATGTAGCAATTTAATTCAGTCCATGGACAGCTTTAGGAAAATGCTGTTCATGAGAACTTCTTTTCTCATCTTATGATTCTGAGCTCAGTATATTTTGGTAAACCTTTTAGGTACCAATNTTGTTCTTCTTTTCTCATCTTATGATTCTGAGCTCAGTATATTTTGGTAAACCTTTTAGGTACCAATAATATTATCATCATCCAGTGAGTCATATATAACATACTACATCTTTTGAATTTCTTCCAGACATTATATGTAGTGACATATGTAGTATTATCCACCACTTTGGATTATATAGACCTCCCTTGGTCTGTCTCACGATTTTATCCTTCTTTCAGGATTTATTTATTCACTGGGCATCATATGGCGTTTACATATTCATGGCCAATTCAATACGCCTTTATATGTCACTTTTAGAAACCTCACGTTTCTTTCTTTATTCATTATTATCAGTACTCTTGCGTGGGTTCATGATCCTCGATTCATTATTCATGTGCTACATATTCGCGCTTTTTCTTATGAATGTATTGTGTCGACACATTTATATATATATGGTTTCCTTCCAGACATCAAATAATTCATTGAGATCTCATCATTATCAATGCCTTCAGTACCATGAGGCCCGGCGTCCCGAACCCCAAGTGTTGATACTGACGGCATAGCCATTTCGGCCTTGTCTGGAAAGTCTATGACCTCGGTTTCTTTTTGCACCTTTCTTTAATTTCCGAGGTTCCTTTTGGAACATATATTCGGTCTTATATTAGACTCTGTAGCAACTTGGTTGTGTCTTTAAGACATCAAAACCGTGTGGTGCTAAGCTGGGATGACATAGTCATTCTTTCTCGGGTCAATGTGTCTGGCATTTTATTTTGCTATCATTGTAGCATATGGACGTCTATAAATCTTTTCTAGTCCGAGGATCTTTGCCAAGACAATGATGGTTGATACCATTCTTTACCAGCTTACTACTTCTCCTTTCAAATGTTGGATATTGGGATTCATAAACTCTATGTAATCCTTGTTCCTTGGCCTATGATTAAATCACCCATTTTGGCTCAAGGTTTCTTTTAAACTTATGGAGAAAGTATATTCATAATATATATCCAACATATATTCCCAATCCTCCTTATGAGATTCTAAGATCATATGATCTTTAGATGGCACATATATTTGTGGTGGATTCATTCATAATATCTTAATTCATAATATCTTAATATGATATATGTCTGGACTCATGACCCGTATTAGTCTGAGGTGGGAATATTTATTATCACTTATATGGCCTGATATAATATCTATGGCCTGATGCAAGTTAATCTTTTATAACTCATGATGTCCCCAAGCATATGGACTTTTAGATTTTGAACCTTATAGGTAATGGTCATAATATGATAAATTCAACCAATATGAAATATGGTTGTGGACCATGTTTCACGAATTTTAGTATGGTCATGTATCATGGGATTTTACCTCTCCCCCTCATGAACATACTCTAATTCGTAGTGCTTGGGACAATAAATTCCCTTGTGCATAGATATAAATTGCACAAACGTGAGATCTTATGGGATAGCTTTTGTGCCCTTTTAAATCTCTGCATCATAATTCAGATGGCTAAGTATGGAAATGCCATCTAAGTGATAATTTTCGTAGGTCAATCAAACATGATTATGATTGCCCTGGCTATTTGCCTATTATCATATTGATCGTTAGATCAATAGAGAATGTAGTCTCGACCACTTAGGCGATTTTAATTTAGGTACTCTTATTCTCTTTTGCCCATTGTTAGAAACCATATTTTCTTCTTAATTCAATGGGTCTTATAGGATGAATATAATGCCTTTTAGGCAATGCCTTGGTCGGACTTCTTTTCCTTTCTTTCAAGGAATGTCCAGTTGAGTTCAAGAGTAAAGCCTGGATAGCCGAGCATGTCGTGCCATATGTTAAAGGCTTCTCTGAACTCTTTGGAAAGTGATTTGGGGTATTAACCCACAATCATATTTATCTTGGCTCAAAGAAGGCCTATAGATATAGTAGGCATAGTCTCTAGGACTTTCCTTTGGCCTTGGGCATTTTCATAAATCATAAGGAATTCTTTCTTTCCTTTGCCCATAGTTTCAATATGTAGACTATTCATATGAATGTCTTTGAAACTTTGATAAATTCCACTTTGATTTATGTGGAATGTAATGCATCAGAGATTTTAGATGTGTGCATTTAAGCATCATGAGGTTGGACTAGCCATGACCTTGAATAAAATATCTTTTGTCTCTTAATGTAATGTGGCTTGGTCCACTATAGAGAACAAAGACAAAGTAAAAATGGTGTCGAAATCTAATTGGCCTCTTTAAGGCAATATGAGGTCTCGTATTCAAGCTGATCATCATTCTCATGGTCGAAATTATTCGCACCATCTAGATGGACCCAATGGGCCATAGGGTTCTTTCCCTTTATGCTCTCATGGTAGAGTTCAATAAGGTGTTTGGGAGTTTTACATCGGTTGGCCCAATGATTATTCATCCCACACTGATGGCAAGCAGATTTGGTCGAGGCCTGGGTTTTTAAAATCGGACTTATTCCCACGGACTTATACCCACGGCTAGGTTGATAACCTTGGCCTCGGCCTCGACTATGGAGTGACTGTGGGTGATATCCACGCACACCCTTGCCATCTTCCATGGCCTTTCACATGGCCAT
The DNA here is from genome assembly GCA_019776045.1 of Brassica rapa x Raphanus sativus. Taxonomy (NCBI): domain Eukaryota; kingdom Viridiplantae; phylum Streptophyta; class Magnoliopsida; order Brassicales; family Brassicaceae; genus Brassica x Raphanus; species Brassica rapa x Raphanus sativus. Next base: position 4,801,794 of record WHPY01000009.1, read on the forward strand.
GGTTTGACTCTTTCATTTGGCTCTGTGGCCGTATATGCCTTAGGCAATGCCTTAAAATCCAGGAGGCCTCATCTCACTATTCCTCATGAGTAACTCATTGTTTTGCTTAGCAAGCAACAAACAAGAGATTAAATTTGCATATGTGGAGGAACCCATTTCTCGGTATTATTGCTGAAGCAAAGCATTGCTTGTGGAATGTAGAGAATTTCTTCTCTAACATGTCAGCATATGTGATAGTCTCTCCACACAGTTTCAACTTTGAGACTATCATGAATAGAGCCGAGTTATACTCATCCACAGACTTATAGTCTTGGATCTTTAGGTCCCTCAAATCATATAGGGCCTTTGGTAATAGCACCGTACTATGGTGATCATATTTGGATTTCAGTTCTATCCAAAGGTCCAGAGGATTCTCAATAGTGAGATATTGATCATTGAGACTTTCAGTAAGGTGATGGCTTATGATTAAGAAAATCGCTTTGTATCTATCTCAAAAGTGAGAAATTTAGATATAGTCACCAAGATTTAGATTTCAAGATGATTTTCAACATCTGAATTAACATTGCTTTCAAGCATCAAGAATTTATGCAAGCAATAGAAGCCTTAATTTATATGATTTAATTTATATGATTTAATAATGATTTAATAAGGCTTCCCCCAAATCATTTAATATATTTGCTTTAAGCATTTCTAGTATGACAATGATCAATTGATCACTGCATCTAGTGATCCTTTTAATTATAATTCATATTTGGATTGATTATATATATGTACATAATTTCATATAGGGTTTCCAAGCCCTTTAGAATTTTGAATAAGGATCGATCATTATTTTAAATGAGATCAAGCACTATGGATGAAAATTAATCACAATGGTCGAGTGATAAATGCATGGCTCAAGAACTAATCGGATGTATGTTCTGTCCTAAGCATTGGACCGAAAATAATATGAATGTGATTCTTAATGCATGAGGATATTTGGTTTTCAAAGATCATAAAATAATAACCGATTCCTTCCCCCCTTTACCGGGTAAACCAAGACAAGAAAATTTATAATTTTCAGGAAATGTCTAAACCAAATTCAATCAGATTTTAAATCAATTGGTTTCAAGGAAGGTTTATATTTTAATAAAGACAAGCATGCTTAGTTCTTAATAAAACTATATGACAAGAAGATGCATGGAAATGATCAGTTCATGATATGTGAATGATCTAACAATTTACTTATCCATGTTTGATCGGTTTAAACAGGTTAATAATTTCAATCAAAGCAATCATGCTAAGTTTAAATGAAAACCGATTTGGTCTAATTATATGCAAGCAGAGAGAATCATTTAGATGCAAGCAATATGAACCAATTTAATTTATATGAACTATTATCAGGATTTTCAATGATATGCAAACATAAAATCAGTCTTAGCAATATGACAATTATGTATGGTCAGATTTTTAAACAATATGACAATTGCATTCAAAGTTGGTTCAAGATGATTCAAGATGATTCAAATATGCTATCAAGTATGCAACAAGATTACTATATAATTTAATCATCAATTTCAAGCATGGTAAAAGATCAAGATTAACTATCAACTTGTGTGATCAATATTCAATATGATATGAAATATATTCAAGGTTGGTTCAATTATTTAGCTATCAACCTATATGATCAAATGATTTCATGCATATTTATTCTATCTTATTAAAATCAAGACTATATGTTATAAAAATTTTATAAACATTTTCAGTCAAAGATATGCATTTAATAAAATTAAATATGCATTTATAAAATCCGATTTTGCATTTATAAAAATCATAAAACTTTTAACAGTTACAAAGCAAACATCAATATTCAAAGATATGCAATGATGGGATTTAATTTCGATTTTATTTTATAAGAATTTTATAATCAAGATTCATATAGATCTTTATATTCTTTAATAAGTTTTACTGATTTTAGAGATTCAAGATAATTTTTAGAATCAATATACTTATAGAACTTTTGGTTCAAGATTAATATTTAGATAATAATTTTAGAACAACAGGTTTTAGTAAGTTTTATAGGATTCATATAGATCCAAGATATGAACATATAGTGTTCTTATGAACATGTTCTTAGATATGTTCTTATATTTTGGATTTTGATTAAAGTTTTGATTAGTTTACCTCTTCTTAACCAGGAATCTGAATGGACCACCTTGAGCAAGATCTTGAGAGCTCACCGGAAAACTTGAATCGCCGACGGAGCAAGGCTGAGCGCCGGAGGAGCTGGCCGGTGAAGAAGAACTCCGGTGGAGAGCACACTCGTGCTGATAACAAGTTATGAAATGAGAGAAGTGTTGCTGTGAAAGTTGTTTATTTCTCATTAGCTCTTGCCACTTATATATAGTGGTTGTCACATAAGGTTTTACATCAATGGAGAATCTACACAATGAATACACTTTGACTACATTCAATACAATATCAAGACTTGGTCAAAGCTCATAGATGCTTCGGTTGAATGGGTCTTCATCTTGACAAGTCTCGGGCGGAATGTAGACGGATCGAATAGACGGGTCGGATGTAAACCTCCTTGGTCTTGGTTATAGGCAATCCACACAAACCATACTATGGTTTATAACAGTTATTCACTTGTGCTTGATCATGAACCGTGAACTTAAGTAATTCTAGTAAACTTATAATTTTTGAAACAAAAAAAAAACTGGGTTTTCGGATGAAATAAGAGATAAAATGAAAGGAGAATGGTTTATGTGTATAAAAAAATTAGGATATGAAGATGTATATGTTGATTTTAATTGTATTTGAAGTTTGGAATTGGTTGTTCATGATGGTTAATGTTTTGATGACAATAACAATGTTATAAACAAATGAGTATGACGAAGATAAGTGAATAAAACACTCATTTTTCGGAAAAAAGTAATGATATTTTTGTTATTGACTCGAACTTCTATGGTGAATATAGCAAATGAAATTTTCATAAGAAAACATAGATCATTTTTGTGTTTAGAATCGAATTTTAAGTCATATTTGAAAAAAACTCTTGCAATTATGTTATGATTAATAAAATAATATTTTTGATCTAAGTTTTTTTACTGTTTTAGTTTTTGTTTATGTAGTATAATGAAAAACTAGATCTTGACCCGCGCTTTGGAAGCGCGGAATATTTTACGATGAAAAATTTCACTAATAACTTAACAAATATTTTGGTAAGTTTTAAAAGTGTATATTTAAAATATTTTTGCATTTAAATCAGTGTTTTTAAATTCAAACCGATTGTGATTATATCGGTTAATTCGGAGATCTGACAATTCAATTTAGGTTTTTAAAATATTCATATTAAAAAAATTACTAAAACCCGAGATTAACCGATTGAACTGTTGGATGACCGATATGTAATCTAATTTGATTTAAATTGTAACAATTTCATAATTTGTAATCTTATACTCCAAATTTTAAAGTTTATTATTTTAAAATTTATGAAATTATTATGTTTCTACAAAATTTTAAAAAGAAAATGATAGATATAACATAACTAAGATTAATTATTGTATTGTTTGGAAACATTGATAGTAGTATAAAAAATATATTGTTTGGAAACATTGATAGTAGTATATAGAAATAAATATATTGTTTGGAAACATAGATAGTAATATAAAGAAAGAAACATTAATGATTTAATATAAGTTTAACTATAAAGTATAAAGGTGTATTTAATTTAAAAACTTACAAAATAAATGTTAGATCCAACAGAATGTTTCTGTTTTAATAAGATAGATCATACTTTATTTTCTTTACACATTATATACATTTAGCAAAATCATCTAATTTATTTTTGGGAAATTGGACTGTATAGCCAAGAAAAAAACATAATTCATGAGATAGCTAATTTACCTAATATAACGATACACAACGTGTCTTTTGTATAATATTGCCATTCTACCCTTTCATTCTACCGGTAAAACCTACAAAACAATTATAATCTAAACTAATAACTAATGATTCTAAAAGAAAGACGTGGTCCATCGTCACCTCCGTTAGATTAATCAATTTTTCTTCTTCCTCACTGGTTGCAAGTAAGCGTTTTACTACTCTTCTGAAATTGTCAGCCAGACGACGGCGTTACAGTGACAGCGGGGAATAGTGTGAATTTGTATCTATTCCAATTTCTATCGTTGATTCATCTCAGATCTCTCAATTACGGTACGTTTTTAATTTTACCTTCAATTCTCTTCATCTAATGCTGTCTTATTTCTCATTTGCGATATAGTCAAAACTAAGGTAATCTTTTGGTAAATCTATGGCCTCGTTGCCGTATCTGTTTTGTAGGGACGAAGTTCGCCATTCTATTCTTCTATTTTGTTTTTTTTCCAAAATCAACATTTGTTCCGTTCCATATAGATAAATTCTATACTATATGAACCTGTGTTATTTAGGATGAAAAATCTTAGTTCTAGATACTAATAACGTGTTAGTTTTTATAGAGTGGGTTGAAAGACAAGCAAGATGATACTGTCGAAAACATGGTTGCACTAATTGGTGATGATTATCTATTTAAGCACAACACATGGAATGATGGAGTTAAAGCAGATGGTGTTAAGGTTAAGAAGGACCCCAAGTGGTGGCAGACTCAAGTGAAGGTCATGTACCTTGTGAATTGGATAGGCAAGATGGTCAGCAAGGTGGATAGACTGTAGCATTCACTCCTGCGAGACGAGAAGCCAATAATAGTATAATCATGTCTATGTAAAGTACATTTAACCGTTTCTATTCTATTTGATTCACATAAAATGGAAATACATCTTATTTGCATTCATGTTTTACAATAGACGGTTTAATATCACTTTAACTTCTGAATTCATACTAATATTTAATATTTGGATTAGAGTTTATATTTTCATTTAAGATTTAGTAATTATTGGATTAGGTTTAGTTTCTGAAAAATTGGGATTACAATTGGGGAAATCATTAACTAATATCACTTAACCTTAGACATTTCAAAAGTTGAGAATTAGTGAGCTGCTCTTTTGATTGTAACTACATTTTTCCTGGTTCTATTCTACCGTACATGGAATGGAACTGCAATTTCTTGTAATTTGAGTTCTATATTATACAGTTTACTATCACATAATGTAGCTTACCAATTAATACTAGTATTCTTATTTTCATATCTGATATTTGGATTTGGGTTTATATTTCCATATAGGGTTTAGTGATTAATTGATATAGTTTGTTTATATAAGTTTGGGGTTGTTATTTGTGAAGCATGTATATCATGATCTATATTTTTTGCTATATATAATAGCAATACTATTTGCTATATATAATAGAAATACTATTTGATACGTAGAATAGTAATGTCTGTAACTTTATTCATCGTTACATCATACGTGTTAAATATGGGTGGGACACACGCTATGTTGTTATGTAATTGTTTAGAGCCACAGAAAAAAGAACGACATCATTTTAATCTCTCATTTATGACTGGAAACTTGTTAAAGGCAAGGACAAAACCGGACGATTTGAAGCTTAAATGTCAAACATTGCATTATGTCAAAATCAATATTACTTACCTAATTTGTGTTCAAAATATGGCTATTACACAAATAAGCCCTTTATTTTTTGTTTTTTTTTGTCAACTTATTTTTTGTTCACTCTCAGTTTTTTCAGGACCTGGTCTCATTTTTTCGCAAAAGCCAGCCATAAAAGAAGACAAAAGGAACAAACAAACGTGCTCTTAAGTTTGACTCTCTCAAAGTCAATTTGTCTGTTTCTACTTTCACAAAACCAGATCGTCGAGATGTCGGAAGAGAAAGTCGTCGCCGTGATCATGGTCGGTGGACCGACCAAAGGTGAATAATAACATCTATTCAGTTTCCATTCTTTTTTTAAATGGATCTCAACCCGACGAAATTGAATTTATTGTTGAATGTGGGATGGATTTAGGAACACGTTTTCGCCCATTATCGTTCAATACGCCGAAGCCGCTGATTCCTTTGGCTGGTCAGCCAATGATTCATCATCCCATTTCTGCTTGCAAAATGGTCTTTCCTTTTTTCTTTTTTAGTTGATCTCTTAGTTTGTGTTTATGTTTCTTGATATGGTTTGTGTTAATGTGTGTTGTCGGGGCAGATATCAAACCTGGCTCAGATTTTTCTGATTGGGTTTTACGAGGAAAGAGAGTTCGCTTTGTATGTTTCTTCCATCTCTAACGAGCTCAAAATCCCAGTTCGGTTAGTTCATTGCACTTGATGTACTTTTTGTTTCGTTTGGTTTGGTTTTGTTTATAATTAAATCATTCTCATGTTATTGTTTTGTAGATACTTGAAAGAAGATAAGCCTCATGGTTCTGCTGGTGCTCTTTATTACTTTCGCGATAGAATCATGGAAGAAAAACCGGTTTGATCTCTTTATAATGCAAATCTTTCTTCTTGTTGCTTATTCCCTCATGTATATTCTTGATTGAATCTTTCTTCTTCTTCTTCTTTTCATTATTGGAACAGTCGCATGTTTTCCTCCTAAACTGTGATGTTTGCTGTTCTTTCCCTCTCCAAGACATTCTCGGTAATCTCTCGCTTTTTTACTTCTTGATTATTCTTCTTCTATCATTTTCATTAACTTTAAAAACAATGTTTGGCAGATGCACATTGTCGATATGGTGGGATTGGAACTATGCTAGTGATTAAGGTTCTGTTTCTCTTACTTTGTTCAGAGAAAACATATATAAAAGATCAAGAGTTCATGAATCTCATCTTTCTTGCATTCAGGTTTCTGCGGAAGCAGCAAGCCAATTTGGAGAGTTGATAGCTGATCCTGATACTAAAGAACTCTTGCATTATACAGAGAAACCAGAAACTTTCGTAACTGATCTCTCCCTAATTTTCTTATTTCCTTCACTGTTTAGGGACCTTTGTTAAGCGTATAGAGGTTTTCACTCTGCTTGCAGGTCAGTGACTTGATCAACTGTGGTGTCTATGTGTTTACCTCAGATATCTTCAAAGCCATTGAAGGAGTATACAACCAAATGAGAGACACGTGTGAGCTTTCTTCACTAATCACTATCACCATATCTCAAGAGACATGCTTTTGTTTTTTAACTTGGTACTAAACTTGGCAGCTAGCAACTACAACCACTTCCACTATGCTACAAGGTCTGTCCCTGCAGATTTTGTGAGGCTAGATCAAGATATATTGTCACCACTTGCTGGAAAGAAGCAACTATACACATATGAGACTAAGGATTTTTGGGAACAGATCAAGACTCCAGGGTAAATTAATTAACTCTTTTTTTTTTTTTTTTTTTTTTTGGACCAAACTCTCCTCCTTCCTGCTCACAAGTTCTGTTTTTATAAACAGGAAGTCTTTGAAATGCTCGGATTTGTATCTCTCTCAGTTCCGCGAAACATCTCCTCAGCTTTTGGCTTCGGGAGATGGTACTACTAATAAGAAACCGATGATAGTTGGTGATGTTTATATTCACCCATCCGTAAAACTACATCCAACCGCTAAGGTAAACCTTTTTTTTGCAATCTCATGAAATCTTGTTAATCATCTCTAGTGTAAACTAAAATCTTGAATTGTGTCCTTGGAACAAGATTGGTCCAAACGTGTCAATCTCAGCAAACGTTCGTGTTGGACCTGGTGTAAGGCTTATAAACTGCATAATCTTGGACGATGTTGAAATCAAGGTAATGTAAAATGAGTTTTGTAAATGTTTCCTTATGGTTAACAAATGGGACAATAATGATACATGTTTTTTTAATGCAGGACAATGCTGTTGTTATAAACTCGATCATTGGTTGGAAATCTTCTATAGGAAGATGGTCAAGGGTTCAAGCTAGTGGAGATGACAATGAGAGGCTTGGGGTTACCATTCTTGGTAACATTCATTCTCTTTCTTAATTCTTTGAATGTTTTCTTTTTATCTGATACATATTATGTGTTTATGCAGGCGAGGCTGTGACAGTAGAAGATGAAGTTGCAGTCATAGGAAGCATTGTTCTTCAGAATAAGACTCTCAATGCCAGTGTTCAAGACGACATAATCTTATGAATCATCAGAGGATATGATACTGTTTCTTTTTTATTAATGCAAACATAAAGAAGATTTACAGAACTGAGAGCTACTTTTGCATTGAGCTCGCATGATTATTTGAGGCAATGGCATAAATAGACGCTGATAATTTTATATCCATAACTCTAAGTTAGATAGAGATTTTCTGATAAAGAATAATGAGTGAAGAAACATACTAAAAATAATAAGATAAAAGAGTTTTGCAGCAAAGCTTATGCTGCAAAAGAAGAGCTAAAGCTACCGTCAATAGAAATAACAGTATAAAAAGATCTGATGAATAGCTTATAGGGTTGTATAACTGCTTTATTATAGTTTGAATTAGGATTTCAACTTGAATTACTACACCACACACCTACTCTATTAAACATAGGTTACTTTCCACAAACCAAGTTACTTTGCACACCTTAGGAGCTACGAGTATAGCGATAATAGAGACCACTTTGTACACCATCGCATGGCCTCGGGTCTTGTACACAAGCGCTTGCTACTTAAAACTCAGCTTTGTATTATGATTTTTATATACAGAAAGAATCGATTAAGCAATTTTCTTGTCAGCAAAACATAGGATGCGATCTGTTAATTATAAGTTGGTAAAAAGCTTTATTTAAAGATATAAAAGAGTAACCAAATAGCATAAGAAGGACAAAGGACAAGAAAAAAACTGATCTCAAAAACAAAAGACCTATCTAAAGAATAAAAAAAATATCCCAAGGGATTTATTAGCTAGCGTGGGGGAAACACCAAACATTCGGAAATGGAAAGGGGGCATCAGCGTTGTCTATGTCTATGTAACTCACGAAGACGACCGATACGGTAAGCGCGAGAGTATGCATTGATCCCAGGACTACTACTAGTCACTCTCCTAACTTTTTGGTGTTCCTTCCAAAAAGTAGCAAACTCTGCCTTCCAAGAAACAGTAGTACCGGATCGATTCGCAACAAAATGCTTGGTTTCTTCCAAACACTTCTGTCTCCACAAGTCATTGTCCGAAGCCAAACACCGCATTTCCTTACACACGCAAGCCATTTTGGCAACACTTTCGCCAGTAACCAAATCAAGTATCTTCATCTTTAACTCTGTTGGTAGACGCATCAAGCAAGCTGGAGGTTCCAAACCATACTTATCGCAAAGACCCATCAACAACGGGATAGAAAGACCATCCTTCACCATCTTCAAGAACGTGAAAGCCTCGCGGTAGCTTGTGCAAGAGGATTGTTTCTCAAACTTCATAGTATCCACAACCAAATCAATAACGGACGCAAACCTATTCTTATTAAGACTAACCCTTTGCAACATACACCCATCACCTCCCAGCAGCGATCCGTAGACCACGACCGTATTGTTCAATCTCTGAAACCTAACGGTGACATACTCAACAGGCGCCTTGGTGATTAGTTCTGGGAGAGTATACATTAGTGATACGTTAAGCAACTCATTAGAAAAAGTAAACTTATCAAAGCGGCCATGGTTGTTTAGCAACATGAATCCAGATTCTAACATGACGGCATGAACTGAAGTAACCAAGGTAGTGAATTCACTCGCGTCACCAGATTTCTCAAGTAATATCTTTTTCAAGAAGAAGAGTTCGCTTAACCTTTTGCGTTCAGCGGAAGCAACGATCTCAATACCCATAGGAGAAGAGGAGACAGCAAAGGCAGATGGATGTAGAGAGTAGCCAAGAGAAGGCTTGTCATTGGGATTAAGAGAGAAGTGAACAGAAAAAGGCGTCGATAAACTGATCCGTAGACGAAGATCAAGGAGGTTGATTGTATCTGCCAGTTCAAATTCTAGGGTTTCCTTAATCTCATAACGTCTCAAAAGAAATTTCATCATTTCTGATTTATTTTTCATCCCCTAACTGATCTCTTCTTTATATAACAGTATCTACATAAATATAATAATATGTGTATAATAGTTTTATTATTTAACTAAATTTAAAACAATTAAAAGAGAAGCACCAGTCAAAAGAAGATGTGTGTAACAGTTTTGAAAATTTGTTTGTTTTGAATAATCTGAAACGAGATTTTTTTACTGACCCAAGTTCATTTATCTATTTATAATTGGTAGATAACAATTAAAAGATACTGCTGTTAAGGCTGCTCTAAGTTGGATTTGATATAAAACTAGGGTAAACCCGCCCTACGGGCGGGATGAAAGTTAAAAATTAATTTGAGTAAATATTTAATGTAATTTTTATTATTTAAAAATATACATATTAGTTAATTTTTTATTATTTAATATAAATATTCACATGAGGTTCATGAAAAACTACGGGAGGATAGCGCATAGTTCGATAAGGATATTGAAAAAGTCGAACCACAGTTCACTTAACTTTAAACTTGAAAACGAATTTAAATTACTTCTCCTAATGCCATTTCTAACGGACCTTAATGGGCTTTAACCGAATCCAGTAGACTTGAATCTCGACTCTCATCGCAATCTGCGTGATTTTTAACTGCTTGCGTTGATTCTCTTTTTTTTTTTTTTTTTTTTTTTGGCATCGCGTTGATTCTATGTAATAACACTCACCCTTAAATATAACTATTGTCTGTATTTGTCCATTACTCTACTGAGAATCATTTAATGTGACAATCATATTCTATCAGTGTAATAATTTGATCGTACACTAAATGGCCGGATAAACGAAAGCCCATTAAGCTAAAAAAAATTCATCTCTAACACATTCCTCTTACGCTTAAGCAACGCCGTAACGGCTTCTCTATACATACTACAACTGCCGAACGCCTCCATCGCCTGCTCAGCATCCTCGCCATCATCAGCACAACTCGGCCTCACGACCACGAGCGTCGCGGCTTTCACCGACGGCGCGTGTCTTATACTCATCCTCACGCTAGCAACCGCCGTGCATCCACACGATCCTTTCTCGTCCACATGCGCCTCCGTCTCTCTGCGCTCCTTCATCCCCGCCGCGTCCATCGCCACCCTTCTCCGTCTCCGTCGCGCACCGCCAACTTCTCCATCTCCTTGCGCTCCTTCACCAGATCTTTCATCCGGTAGTGGCGCGTGGAGACCGCCATCAACGCGCGGATCGTCCACACCACGTGCGTCTTTATACCGGAGACGAACTCTGAATCGGTCTCCCCGTCATCGCCGTCGATTGCTGAAGCGTTGTTGACCGTCGCCGAACGGAACGCGACGACGACGCAGCTCTTGAGACTCTCCCCGAATTTCGTCTTCCATTTTACGACGGCGCCTTTCTCGAGCTTGACGTCTCCGCCGTGTAGCTCCACCTCCAGGTTTCGGATCCGGTTAAATCCGGAGAGAATCTGAGCCGGAGTCGGTGTTTTGATCGGTTTAGCGGGTCTGGAAAAGATTGGGATAGATTTGAACAGTGAACGGGAGAAGCAAGCTTAGGGAATAAGACAGAGGTGCGATTTCTTTTTTTTTGTTTGCAGCAAATTAGGGTTACAGATGTGCAACCTCTTAATCGGGCCGAAAACAAACACCAACACAGCTTAGTGAAGCCCATACGCACAACATAATGTAAAGCCCACTACACCAAGGATTAAATGAAACGGCAAGATTACCTGCGTATTAGACACGTGTCGACCGTACGGAGCACGACTTTCCAGCCTGGATCCGACGTGGCAGCCTGTGAGGGATGAAACATTTTTTTATATATGTAGATGATCCGAATTTTTCTTTTTCTAAACTAAAATGATCCGAAAATTATATAAACATAGAGCTAGTTTAGTTAAATTCTTGGTCTGTGTAACTAATGTCCATATAAACCAATTTATATTTATACGTAGGTTAATTCTCTCGATAGACTCTTTTAAGGTTTTCTTAAAAAAGAAAATAACCAAACTAGGTTTTGTTAAAGAAACAAAGAATCTTATATTTTAGATAAATTAAAGAAGTTTAAAAAATAAGTTTTTATAGTTATGGATTATATGTTTTCAAATTTTATTTTTATAAAACAAATTTTGAAACTTTTCTTTTCAATTTATTTTTATTTTTCTTTAATTTTCTTTTTGAAATTCAAAAATATTTTTTGAAACTATTTTTAAACTTTTAATATATTTTTACAACTCACTTCCACAAATCCTATCCCTTAACTCTAAACTTTAAAGTCTATACTAGATTTTGATTGCGTTTTCAAAACACGGAATTATTTTCAAAACAAAACAAATTTATATTATATATATTGTATTTTTGATTGTATATCTACATTTATATGTTACACATGAAGCGTTATATTCAGTTTTCTGAAAACTGACCGGATTTGGGGTTAACTTGCAAACCTGGAAACTATATGTAATCTGGTTTGTTTTTTTTTAAAAAAACTTGTTATTTAAAAATTATATACACCCGCAAAAACCGCTAAAATCTAAAACCTGACTACCCATTATAAAATACAATTTGATTTAATTTTCATATTTAAAGTATTGTAATTCATGAATATTTAAATGAATGGTACATATATTATGAATGCGATGTTCCAGTTTATAAAAGTTAGTTATACAATTTTTTTAGTCAAACTAATTTATCATTTTGTTGTAAGCGTAAGTAATCAATATTTGAGAGGATAAATACTAAAGTAAAAATATATTTGTGCATCAACAATTCTTATATGATTATTACAATTTAGTGATTTAAGTTTGTAATAAATATAATCGTTCGTTTATTTATTTAGTTTACTTTTATTGTTCACATGTTATTAGAATTTTTTTCGATGTTTTGTTTTTCGTTTATTCTAAATTTTAAATTTTAAATTTAATTTGATTATTCATATTAGACTTTAAAATATTTTAATTTTAATTCTAATTTTGTTATTTATTTTTTTATATAATAGTAGTTTGTATTTTTTGATCTTGATATGCCCTTTAAAGCACGTGATTGATTTTTATTCAAAACTTATTTATTGAAAACTAGAAATCTTATACATATGTATTTTTTATAAATCATTTGTTTTAAAGCATATATAACTAAATTTAAATTTATATGAATATAATTTTATGAAAATATGACAATTCATTTATATAACCAGCCTCGTATCAGTTTTACTTATAGTTTTAAACTTTAAATTATAGTATAACTTTATTTTTAATTATTTATATTGGTAAACAAATATTTAATTATTATATTTTTGTCAGCATTATTATACTAATTAAATATTTTCACTCAATCCATCTCATAATTGATAAATATATTAAAATATTTTTAATATTCTCATTATTTATTAGTTTATATAACTTACTTTAATATTTTTATTAATAAGTTGAAGTATATTGTAAAATTCACGAATATATTTTATTCTGTTATTTTATATTTTATAAAGTAGTTAATAAATAGATCAAGTTACTTTATACTTATTAATTGATGTAATAATTTAATTATGAATATAAATTATGTAAATATAAATATTATAGAAAGGTTGTTTCTTATTATATAAATTAAAAATGAATTAATATTCGTTTTCAATTATATTTAATATTAATTATGACTTTTATTACTTAAAAGTAAATACTAAAATGAAATGTATATTTGCATTTTAATTAAAAGGTATTATAAGATATTATTAATATATAATCTTAGAAAAAAATATTTAATAATATCTTTTTAGATATCTTATTTTGAAAATATTAAAATAATATGGTTAAATATGGTATATAGTTAATAATAACTAAGTTAGTTGTAATAATAGAAATAATAAGAAGTTAAATAAATGTAATGCTCTAACCTAAACTATTTGTAAGTATATAAAAAGTGTTTGTATTTTAATAGTATTGACTTGATTTTGATATGCGGTTTCAAAGTGCGCTATAATTTTCAAAACTAACCAAATTTTCTTATCTACATTTTAAATTTTATAAATAAAGAGTTATATGAAGTTTTTGTGAAATTTGATTCAGATCCACGGTTAAAATGACAAACATGGTAGCCTGGGTTCAGATCCAGTATTTCAGATTTCAAAACTTGTTCAATGCAATATTCGATTGGATATTTTACTATTTCGATTCGGATTTTGGTTCAGGTTTTTTGAGTTGGATTTGGATTCGGATTCAGGTATCAGATTCAGATAAAATGTTCGGGCCTAGTGGTGATGGATGATAAAAAGTTTTCAAACGACATCGTGCCTTCTAAAGCCAAGAACGACGTGGATTAATCATTTGTCATTTTAAAACTATCAAATTGCTATTGCCATAATGCTATTGAATGAAAACGCTTCGATTTCTCCCACACGTCGAAGATCGAAAAAAAGTTACAAACTTCTCGTCTTCCCTTCTAGAAAACAGACCCTGTTTAAATAGATAGTTGAACAAAATATAACTCAATAAATCAAAGTTGTTTTCTTTCAAAAGGAGATAAACATGTCATGCCGTGATGCAACTGCTGCTGCTGCTACTACTGAGTTTGGTCCTCAGGTAAGAAGAGTGACGTTAGAGAAACAAAGCGAAATAAGGATCGAAGTGCCCCAGATTTCGCCTCTCAAACTCCGCCTGCTCTATGGCAAAGTTGAAATCTTTGGTTCCGAGATTCCGCGAAACGTCTGGCTCACGTTTCCTCCTCTCCAGCAATTCGCCGTATGTTCAACTCTTCCTGCAACAACAAGCTTTCATTTTCTTTTTGCTATGGTTCTTGTGATTCTGTCACGTTCATCCTCTTTCATGTTGTTGTTACAATGATGATATAGTTACATAGTAAGTAGATTGGCGTCACAATTTTTTATTTATTTATTTATTTGACATGATGAGATGTGTGATCTATAGATCATCAATAGAAATAGGTAGTGTCATTGAAAATTCTATCTGCTATATGGTTACGTTTTTTAACATAATCAACTCTTTCTTTAACTTTTGCGGCAACCAGTTTTCAATATCTATTTCTTATGGGTTCATTAGTTTCTGTCACAATTTTCATCTGGCCGTGTGGGTTAGCTGAAAAGTTTGAGTTTTAGGTAGTTTCTGTCGAAGAGTTGGTTGCATAATAAGTAAAGATGTAGTCCAAGCTAAAAGCGCTCACTTTTCAGGTCTTTACGTGGTATGGTGCAACACTCGAAATAGATTGCGTCACAGAGACTGACACTATATCTGATGAGGTAAGGTTATGTTTTCATACTTCAATCCACAATTTTTTCATTGCAATTAGCAATATTATATTTATACTAACAATTTTTCTGTTCATAGACACCTATGATAAGCTATCTTAATGTGCATAACTCTCTACAAGTACAAAGACATAGGGTTGCGTCCTCAACAAGAGATTATGTTTCTTCACAGGTGCTTTTATTATTCTATACTAAAAATTGAGTATATCCTTGTAGCATCTTTGAGTTACGTTCTTGCTTAATGCAGGGACCAAGGGTTATCATTGTAGGAGATACTGACTCGGGGAAGAGCACATTAGCTAAGATGCTTCTTAGTTGGGCAGCAGAAGATGGTTGCAAACCGACCTTCGTTGATCTTAATATCGGACAAAGCTCGATAACCATACCAGGAACTATTGCTGCTACATCTGTTGAAATGCCGATGGATCCTGTTGAAGGACTACCTCTTAATAAGGCCCTTGTGCACTATTTTGGTCACACCACACCGACGTAATTGACTTCAAATTCTGAGTCTTCAGGTCCAAATGACCTAAACTTGAAACTCATTAATTATTTCCTTTTCTTTTTGAACTCTCAGAAACAACGTTAGGTTGTACAAGTACCTTGTTGAAGAGCTTGCTCGAGAATTAGAAGAAGAGTTTGCTGTAAACGCTGAATCTCGACGTTCTGCTATGGTGATTGACACAATGGGGTGGATCAACGGTCTTGGTTATCAGGTAAATTTTTGTTTCTTTTGTTAAAAAAGAGATTATGTTTGCTATGAACCGCATACTAATTTGCTAGCATTATTGCAGCTGCTTCTCCATGCAATAAGGACTTTTAATGCATCTTTAGTCATCGTCCTTGGTCAAGTAACATACAAAAGCTCTCTTCTCTGGCTTTAAAGTAATTCAAGAAACCTATATTGCCCTTCACTGATCTTTTCCATTTGTAGGAAACAGAACTTGTTTATGATCTGGATAGAGTTTTCAAATTCAAGAAGAACGTACGAATCGTGAATCTTGAGAGATCATCTGGTGTTTTCTCCCGGTTTTCTGATTTTCGCAAAATGTTGAGGAACAATAGCATTCAGGTACATTATTTTTGTTGGAATAAGCTTGAAGATAATCAAAGATGATTGAGAGACTTGCGGAGGAAGCTAACAAGAAGCCTAATCTAGAGTTGTGGTTTAAGATAAAGATGAATATCTTTTAGGAGTTATCTATAATATTATGTCTTTATCTTTAAGATTAGGTTACTCTGTTGTTAGCTATATATATGTGTCTATCGAGTTATGATGAGATGCTGTGTGTGTTTCTAAAGCTTGAGGTTTTGAGTCAGTTTCCTCAAGAAGGATTAATAAGAGAGTTTGTCTTATAAGTCTGTTGCATACACGAAGTTTATATATTGCTGTGTTTCAATACGTGGTATCAGAGCGTGAATTGAAACAATGGGAGATCTTACGATTGTTACTACAAAGCCGAAAGAACCAGGATCATCATCGATCAAATACCCTATTCTGAATGCTACTAACTACACGGTATGGGCAATCAAGATGAAGATCTTACTGAAGTTACACAAAGTCTGGGATATTATCGAAGTTGAAAAAGCTGATGATGAAAAGAACAACATGGCCTTGGCGTTGCTTGTTCAGTCGATACCAGAAGCTTTGGTGTTGCAGGTCGGAGAGTTGGATACAGCAAAGAAGGTTTGGGATGCTGTTAAGACGCGACATATGGGGGCTGAGAGAGTCAAAGAGGCTCGACTTCAAACTCTTATGGCTGAGTTTGACCGTCTGAAGATGAAGGACAGTGAGACTATTGACGAGTTTAGTGGCAGGATTGCAGAGATTTCATCGAAGTCCTCCGCACTTGGAGAAGACATAGAGGAGTCAAAGCTCGTCAAGAAATTTTTGAAGAGCCTTCCACATAAGAAGTATATACATATTGTGGCAGCATTAGAGCAAGTTTTAGACCTTAAGACGACCGGTTTTGAAGATATAATTGGTCGACTAAAGGTTTATGAGGAACGTATTAACGTAGAAGAAGAGGCTTCGGAGGAACAGAACAAGTTGATGTTTGCTAACTCCGATCATCAGTCTGGTCTAAACGATAACAAGAGCTCTAATGGCGGATACAATACTGACGGCAGAGGTCGTGGTCGTGGAGGACGTTTCTTTAACAGAGGAGGAAGAGGTCGCGGAAGAAATACATATCGAGACTCTTACCGCGATGCATCAAAGATCACTTGCTATCGATGTGATAAGTTGGGGCACTACGCCACTGACTGTCCTGACCGTTTGCTTAAACTACAAGAAGCACAAGAGACAAAGGAAGAAGATACACATATGGCAGACGAATTGATGCTTCATGAGCTAGTGTTTCTTAATGAAGAGAAGGTGAGGCCTAACGTCCTAGAGAGTAGCTTAGAACAGAGTAACTTGTGGTACTTGGATAATGGGGCCAGTAATCACATGACTGGAGATCGTTCCTATTTCACCACACTTGACGAAACCATAACAGGAAAAGTCAAATTTGGTGACGACTCCCGCATTGACATAAAAGGGAAGGGATCGATCAGTTTCATCTTCACAAATGGAGTAAAAAAGACAATGTCAAACGTTTATTACATCCCTGCTCTTAGAAGTAACATTATAAGCTTGGGACAAGCTACAGAGGCGGGGTGCGAGGTAAGAATGAAGGAGGATTTACTATATATACATGACCGAGATGGGAGACTACTGATAAGAAGCAGTAGAGGAAAGAACAGGCTCTATAAAGTGGCGCTTGATGCTGAAAGTTCTTCATGTCTGCAAGTTATAACATCGAGCACTTCAAGTAGGTGGCATGCGAGGCTTGGTCACATCAACTTCGATAATATGAGGATGATGGTTGATAAGGAATTGATTTCAGGAGTTCCAAACTTTGTGATAGAGAAGAAAACATGTGTTTCATGTTTGCTTGGCAAGCAAGCAAGGAAATCTTTTCCTCAAGCTACGAAGTTTCGAGCATCAGGAAAGCTTGAACTGTTACATGGTGATCTCTGTGGTCCCATTACACCTCCAACAATAGGAAGAAACAGATACGTATTTGTGATAATCGATGATCACACGAGGTACATGTGGACTATGCTTTTAAGAGAAAAGAGTGAGGCGTTTGGAAGGTTTAAACGATTCAAGGCGTTGGTAGAGCAAGAAGCAGGGGTCAGAATCAAAACTTTTCGGACAGATAGGGGAGGAGAATTTACTTCTCATGAGTTCAATGTTTTTTGTCAGGAGAATGGCATACAGAGGCATTTGACTGCACCTTATTCCCCACAGCAAAATGGTGTGGTGGAGAGACGTAACAGAACGATTTTGGAGATGACAAGGAGTTTGTTAAAGCACATGAACGTGCCTAACTACATGTGGGGTGAGGCTGTAAGACATGCGTGTTATCTCATTAACCGAGCAGCAACAAGAAGCTTGTCAGAAGGAACTCCATACGAACTCTTCAAGGGAAACAAGCCTAATGTTGCACACCTACGTGTATTTGGATGCATCGGTTATGCAAGGGTTGAAGCTCCAGGTCGGAAGAAGCTTGATGATAGATCAAAAGCTCTAGTTCACCTTGGGACTGAGCCAGGAACCAAAGCTTACCGTCTCTTTGATCCAGTGAGCAAGAAAATTGTTATCAGCCGAGACGTAATCTTTATGGAAGATGAGAGCTGGAGTTGGGATACCAAAGACAACGACACTGATGTTGGTCAGATCAGTATAGGTCTTGGTGAATTTGGAAACAGAGGACTCAAGGAAACAGAGTCTCTGGCTGAAACAGAGGAAGAGACGAGGGTAACAAAGGAGGAATCAAAAGCTGATACTACGAACGATGTGATTGAGATCACTGATGATGAAGAAGAATCTCAGGAACAACCACAACTAAGACGCTCTACCAGAGAAACAAAGACACCGGAATACTTATCTGATTATATTCTGTTAGCAGAAACAGAATATGAGTTGCTTCTTAGCTCTATCAATGATGAACCGTGGGATTTCTCAGAAGCAAAAGGATTTAAAGTGTGGCTAACGGCCTGTGAAGATGAGATAAACTCGATAGAGAAGAATCAAACATGGATCTTGGTTGATTTGCCTGCAGGTGTGAAACCCATTGGACTAAAATGGGTGTTTAAGATCAAAAGGAATCCAGATGGGAGTGTGAACAAGTACAAAGCTAGGCTCGTGGCAAAGGGCTACGTACAGAGACACGGGATCGATTACGACGAAGTGTTTGCACCGGTTGCTAGGATTGAAACAATAAGACTTATCATCGCATTGGCTGCGTCTTATGGCTGGGAAGTACATCATTTGGACGTAAAGACAGCCTTTCTCCATGGTGATCTTAAGGAGGAGGTGTATGTTTGTCAGCCTGAAGGTTTTGAGGTTAAGGGAAGTGAAGGAAAAGTGTATAAGCTGTCTAAGGCTCTTTATGGTTTGAAGCAGGCCCCCCGGGCTTGGAATGACAAGCTAAACCTTATCCTCAAGGAGTTACAGTTTACGAGATGTTCGAAAGAAGCTTCCCTGTACCAAAGAAAGAGGAGTGGTCATATTCTCATAGTTGCAGTGTACGTAGATGATCTACTAGTGACAGGCTCGAGTCTGTCAATGATAGTGGAGTTCAAGAAAGAAATGTCAGCAAGGTTCGAGATGAGTGACTTGGGAAGATTGACTTATTACTTGGGCATCGAGGTGTTGCAGCTTGACTACGGTATTACCTTGAGACAAGAGAGATACGCGAGGAAGATACTAACTGAGACAGGAATGGAAGGATGCAACTCTGCTCACGTTCCAATGGATGGGAGTCTAAAGCTATCAAAATCAGCAGAAGAGAAGACAGTTGATGAAAAAAAGTATAGGCGTAGCATCGGTTGCCTAAGGTACCTAATTCATACAAGACCAGACCTCTCTTACAGCATTGGAGTCTTGAGCAGATACATGATGGAGCCTAAGGAGTCTCACGATGCAGCATTGAAACATGTTTTGAGATACCTGAGCGGAACCTTGGCTTATGGTCTGACCTATAAGCGTGCAGAGAGGCCAGAGTTGCTTGGCTACAGTGATAGTTCTCTTACCGTGGATGTCGATGATGCAAGGAGTATTACAGGACATATATTTTATCTTGGAGAGAGCCCTATCACATGGTGTTCACAGAAGCAGGAGAGTGTAGCATTATCATCCTGTGAAGCTGAGTTTATGGCAGCCACAGAGGCAGCTAAGCAGGCGATATGGCTTCAAGAACTTCTAAGTGAAGTTACAGGCAACGAATGCAGGAAGGTGACCATCAGAGTAGACAATAAATCGGCTATATCATTGACTAAAAACCCAGTCTTCCACGGACGCAGCAAGCACATACATAGGAGGTTTCATTACATCCGAGAGTGTGTCGAGAAGGGACTGGTAGATGTTGAGCATGTTTCAGGAGAAAGACAGAAGGCTGATATATTGACAAAGGGACTTGGACGGATGAAGTTTAAAGAAATGAGGGAGTTCATTGGTGTTCATGATTCAGCAGAGATTAACTTCAAGCTTAAGGAGGAGTATGTTGGAATAAGCTTGAAGATAATCAAAGATGATTGAGAGACTTGCGGAGGAAGCTAACAAGAAGCCTAATCTAGAGTTGTGGTTTAAGATAAAGATGAATATCTTTTAGGAGTTATCTATAATATTATGTCTTTATCTTTAAGATTAGGTTACTCTGTTGTTAGCTATATATATGTGTCTATCGAGTTATGATGAGATGCTGTGTGTGTTTCTAAAGCTTGAGGTTTTGAGTCAGTTTCCTCAAGAAGGATTAATAAGAGAGTTTGTCTTATAAGTCTGTTGCATACACGAAGTTTATATATTGCTGTGTTTCAATAATTTTTAGCTCTGGCTATTTCTTTATATAATTTTTTTATATAAATGTTTGATTAAAGCAAAGGAATCTTGGTTTTCATATTCACAGAAATATTTCAATGGAGCCACAAACAATCTCACGGCCTACACCAAAACCGCCAAGTTCAGTGATATGCAAGTTTATCGAATCGGTGCCTTGACAGAGAAGTCAAGCTCTACTAAAGCTATGGAGATCACAGCTGTGTCGATTGACAAAGATCTTATGAATACAGTTCTGGCTATCTCATACGCCAAACAGCCTCATCATATTATCTCAAGGTAATTATCTCCAACTTTATATGATTAAACCTAAGGTATGGATGGAATAATCGTTAATTTATTTGTGTATCGGCACTTTTGCAGCATTGTTGCTGGATTTGTGTATATTACGGATGTTGATCTTGGTGAAGAGAAAGTTACGTATCTCTCTCCATCCGCTGCTGAACTGCCTAACAAGATATTCATCATGGGGACTTTGACATGGCACCAAACCTGAGGAGCAAGAAATTAAAGAGAAGAGAGTTGAGACTGGAGTTACGTTTACTAAAAATGGTAAAAGGCGTAAAGCACAATATCTGTTAGTTATAAAGTTTCTATCATGCTCAGTTTTATTCGTATATGTACCCGTTCGATGCAAGAATTTGAAACAGAAAATCCAAAAATTCAACAATCTATCAACTTCTTGGTTTAAATTGCATCTATAAGTATGGTCTTCTCATTCTTGGTTTAAATTGCATTTAAAATATCTGTTAGTTATAAATTTCTATCATGCTCAGTTTTATTCGTATATAAGACTATTATAACATAAAAAATAATCTGTCAACCCTTGTTACTGCAGAGGTTAAGCTTGAGGTTGAACCTCTCCCCCCATGCACACACAAAAAATTGAACAAGTAGACACTATTTACACCTATAGAATAATGATTGACAAGCATTTAAGTCTTCACCAGTAATCACAACAAGAACACTGACCATCTTGGAAATGGTGGAACCGGTTGGAATCTCTGACAACTATCAACCGGTTAGAGAGCCTCGAGATAAGCTTGATTGCAGAGTGACAATCATCACATATCCTCACGTTTTTAGTCACGTACAATGGCGAGTTCTCTGGCGTTTTCATCAGACCATACGCCACAGCTAGCTTCTCGCTGTGATAAGAGAGGTTGTTCTCACTCTGCTCTTCGTCCACATCATGGTAACCCCCACCAGCAACATCAGGAGAATACCCTAACGGCCTAATCTTTGACAAAACTTCCTTCACCTTTGCGTAAATCAGCACAATCTCCGAGTGTTGGTTATCCTCCGAGAGAAACATATGTGTTAGATAAACAGATTTATATAGATATAAAGATGAACTGGTTTATAATGACACTAGTTAAACAGACCAATAATTTAACTAAACTAGTTTATTTCTCTTATGTTAATCTGAAACAAACTAATAAGATTAACTAATCTGATAATTATTTTTATTGGTTTTTTTGAATATGCATGATTTTTAGATCCGAGTTTAGATATGGTCTTCTCCCATTCTTCTTTTTCATAACAAATCTGAACACTTTAGTAAGTCACCATGTCTGATTTTTTTCTTCATTTAGTAACATCTTATTGCATAAAGATTTTACTTTTTTTTTTCCAAACTAAAATTGTCCGACTTCATTTAGTAACATCTTAGTAACAAATCTGAACACTTTTTTTTTTATTTTTTTGGTTTTTTTACATTTTTAGTTTATACATATATAATGTTGATTTTTTAAAAAATCATACTTATATATCTATATAAATTTTTTAAAAATGCTAGAAAATTAAAGTTACTAATTTTGAGTAATGTTGTTATATTTTGGATTTTTTAATGGTAAAACCCCCTAAATATGTTTAGTTATTGTTAAAACCCTTAAACTAAAAATTTACCAATAGTACCGGTAATTATGACCTGAGATGATTTAATTCATTAAATAAAGTTAGTTTAGGGGTTATTTTGTTAAAAATCCAAAATAGTATTACTAATACTCTCTCTCTTTCAAAAAGATGCATATCCTAGAGTCCTAGACTTTTCACTTAATAAAAGCACATTAAATTTGATTGTAGATGCATTGTTTTTTTGTGAATAACAATTTTCCATAAATTTTAACCAATAGAAATCCAATAAACACTATTAATTTTTTTAAGTTAACAAATTTTATTAAATAATACATTGAAAAGGTAAAAAAAAAATATATATATATATTAAACAAATTTTTTTCCTAGAATATAGATCTTTATATATGAAACGGAGGGAGTATAGTGAGTTATCATCTTTCCAAGAGAGCTGCTTTTGTAGCTTTGAGAGAGTCCTCGATTTCATCACATAGTTTGTGAGGATTTGGTACTGCCGTAGGATCGACCCCTATCGAGATCACCATCTTTTCCGCATAACTTAGGAAATGTATTGATAATGCCTATAAAATAACATTTTTATGAGATTAATATAAAGGAAAAAATAAGAATGGGAGGTCGTATATTAACGACCATATACTTACATGAGCGTGTCCATAGACACTTGGAGCGATGTACGCAATCGGATGGCCATGGAAACTGATTTCTTCCATAGGACCAATCATGTTTGAAATGAATGTTGTTATGTTTGAGACAAGTCTTTTCAATAGTATTGCACTTGCCTACAAATGGGAATATAGATCTTATTATATTTAAGTTCCTCAGCGTAAAAATACTGACAATTTTGAGCACACTTGATCCATTCATATACCTTAGCTCCAAGAATATCGAAGATGAAAGCTGTATTTGAATATAACAAAGCAGGTTGAAGCGAGTTTTTTTTCCTATCCATAGTTGACTTAGCCTTTGATAAATACACCAACGGATCGGTTTCTAGGCCGATTGAGAACGGAAAAATAGTGAAGTTAATGTAGTTTCCCCATCTGCATTTGGAACCCTTAGCCATCATATCTGCCAATGACTTCATACACGTTTTTGCTTTGTGTCATAATATATTTGCTTATTTTCGTATATGGAAAGCGGAATAATTAAACATAATTGTATAGGTTTCTAACCTGGATTCCAATGTCTGGCCTTAAGTTTACAAATACACCTGCTCTAAGTCGTATGTTACCAGGAAATTGCTCCAAATAGCGAGAGAGAGCAGCTTGTGTAATTCCGAGTAGAACATCGTTGATAGTCTAGCAAATACAAGAATAATCAAAATATAGAGAATAAAACCTTCAAGTGATTAACCAAGAACTTACCATGTTCATAGCTTCCTTTATAAGTTTTATGTCATCTATTGGGACAATTCTATGACAAAATTTCTTTTGATTATTCTCGACACCCATATCGCCTTTCAAAGGCGTCTTAGAATCCTCTAGAAACAAAGCCGTCGCCAAGACCAGCAAAATATCCACGAAGGTATTCCAAATCAATTTCAATGATGAACAAATTAACCTCAAGAACCATGAGCCTTTGTCTTTATCTACCATTTTACGCCGTTTCTGAGGAGGAATAGTAGGAACCGAGTCTTCGTGTGATGTACACGCTGATAGAAGAGACATGAGGGATGTTCCGTCTCCTAGTGAATGGTGAGATCTGATTACACATACCGCTTCTGCATCAGATGTTTTGACGTTGAGGATGTGGATGTCCCACAAAGGTTTCGATTTGTTGAGAGGAAGCACCGTAAGGCGTGAAACGTAGTCTTCAACAAAAGTTTCTCCATCTTCACCGATCTCGTTCATGTCTACATCCGCTACAATAACATGGTCTTCTACGTTGACCTTAGTCTTAATCCAACTCGTACCATCATTGGACTGTAAAAATGACATTAAACACAAAGTCAAATAGGAGACTAACACTCAGTCAGATAGTACAATACGTCAGCATTGATACTTGTTTTGCAACCGATCGTGGTGATGACGCAGCAGTCGTTACCTGGCAATTGAAACACACGCGCCATCGGGCTAAGCGGTTCCTCATCTTCGTCCCCCATCGACTTCGTCTCTTTCCTCTTTCTAATTCCCCTTCGTTGTGCCATTTTCGACGTTATAAATTACTATATATTTTGATCAATTTTTTTTATTTCATCTATCTCCCACGTTCCCAAGTGATTCATATATATAAATATGTATTTTTTTTGGTCAACTATACATTCAGACTAGTGGTCTGCTGGCGATATATGATTTGATACATAATTTAAATATATGATTTGGTTGTGATTATCGTCCTTGGTCAAGTAACATACCAAAGCTCTCTTCTCTGGGTTTAAAGTAATTCAAGAAACCTATATTGCCTTCACTGATCTTTGCCATTTGCAGGAAACAGAACTTGTCTGTAATCTGAATAAAACTTTTAAATTCAAGAACGTACGAATCTTAAATCTTGAGATATCATCTGGTGTTTTCTCCAGGTATTCTGATTTTCGTAAAATGTCGAGGAACAATAGCATTCAGGTACGTTATTTTTAGCTCTGTCTATTTCTTTATATAATTTTTTTATATAAATGTTTGATTAAAGCAAAGGAATCTTGGTTTTCATATTCACAGAAATATTTCAATGGAGCCACAAACAATCTCACGGCCTACACCAAAACCGCCAAGTTCAGTGATATGCAAGTTTATCGAATCGGTGCCTTGACAGAGAAGTCAAGCTCTACTAAAGCTATGGAGATCACAGCTGTGTCGATTGACAAAGATCTTATGAATACAGTTCTGGCTATCTCATACGCCAAACAGCCTCATCATATTATCTCAAGGTAATTATCTCCAACTTTATATGATTAAACCTAAGGTATGGATGGAATAATCGTTAATTTTGCAGTATTTGTGTATCGGCATTTTTGCAGCATTGTTGCTGGATTTGTGTATATTACGGATGTTGATCTTGGTGAAGAGAAAGTTACGTATCTCTCTCCATCCGCTGCTGAACTGCCTAGTAAGATATTCATCATGGGGACTTTGACATGGCACCAAACTTGAGGAGCAAGAAATTAAAGAGAAAAGAGTAAAGAAATTAAACAGAAAATCCAAAAATTCAACAATCTATCAACTTCTTGGTTTAAATTGCATCTATAAGTATGGTCTTCTCATTCTTGGTTTAAATTGCATTTAAAAGCACAATATCTGTTAGTTATAAAATTCTATCATGCTCAGTTTTATTCGTATATAGACTTATTATAACCTACATAAATAATCTGTCAACCCTTGTTACTGCAGAGGTTAAGCTTGAGGTTGAACCCCTACCCCCACGCACACACAAAAAAATTGAACAAGTAGACACTATTTACACCTATAAAATAATGACTGACAAGTACTTTTAAGTCTTCACCAATAATCACAACAAGAACACTGACCATACTGGAAATGATGGAACCGGTTGGAATCTCTGACAACTATCAACCGGTTAGAGAGCCTCGAGATAAGCTTGATTGCAGAGTGACAATCATCACATATCCTCACGTTTTTAGTCACGTACAATGGCGAGTTCTCTGGCGTTTTCATCAGACCATATGCCACAGCTAGCTTCTCGCTGTGATAAGAGAGGTTGTTCTCACTCTGCTCTTCGTCTACATCATGGTAACCCCCACCAGCAACATCAGGAGAATACCCTAACGGCCTAATCTTTGACAAAACTTCCTTCACCTTTGCATAAATCAGCACAATCTCCGAGTGCTGGTTATCCTCCGAAAGAAACATATGCGTTTGGTTTCGTATACATATCCAGCTCACGCCAGGCTCCTTCTTAACTCGCCTCTCCTTCATCAACGAACGCACTCTCGCCACACCGTCCCACTCTTTTGACTTGGCATGTATATTAGATAACAATATGTAAATCCCTGAGTTGTTTGGATACATCTCAATGGCGTATTCAGCTACCTTTTTCCCTAAACTGTAGTTCCGGCGAACGTAACAAGCGTTTAGCAAAGAACCCCATGCGACAGCATCCCATTGGACCGGAGCTTCTCTCATGAAACTCTCAACCTCCTCAAACAATCCAGCCTTACTCAAAAGTCCAACGACGCATGTGTAATGCTGTAAATCAGGTTGAACATTGAACCGTTTCATCAAATGGCTAAAGTAGTAACGGCCTTGCTCCACGAAACCCATATGGCTACAAGCGTGCAAAACGCCGATGAAAGTTATGCGGTTAGGGACCTCTCCCGCAACCACCATCATCTCTTCAAAGACCTCAAGCGCTTCTTTCCCTAATCCGTGATGCGAGAATCCACATATCATCGCGTTCCAACTAACTATGTCTCTAAACTTCATCCCTGAGAACGCTTTCCATGAATCTTGGATGCTGCCGCTCTTGGCGTACATGTTAACCAACGCGTTACCAACCATTACATGGCTCCTATAACCAGATTTCACGACGAGACCGTGTAGAAGACCGCCGTGTTTCAGAAGAGACAGCTCTGCGGTTGAGTTTAGCAGAACAGCAAAGGTGAACTCGTTAGGTGGGACATCTCTGTTTTCCATCTTTGCAAACAGATTCAGAGCCTCCTCGTAAGACTTGCTCTGGAAGTAAGCATCCATGATAGACGTGTTCAATACGATGTTTTGAGCGTGCTTACTACCATCGTAAACTCTCTGAGCATATAAAGGTTTACCACATTTCCCATACATGTTAATGAGTGCACCGCTCACATTAACATCATCACCACAGCAGAAACCAAGCCGTACCATCCTGCTGTGAATCTGCCGAGCTATTTCCAAGTCTCTGAGACTAGAGCAAAGCTTTAAAGAAGACATATACGTAACTTCGTCCCACACCAAATCTCCAATAGCCATCTTTCTCAGAACCTCAAGCCCTTCTTCTAAAGCACCACCGTGCTCTAAGTATCCACTAAGAGCGGAGTTAAAAGCGAGAAGATCACAACGAGGAAGATCATCCAAAACTCTGATAGCCTCTCTTGTTCCAGAACATGATGAATACAAGTAGAGAAGAGTGTTACGCACGTACTCATGCGACGTCAAACCATGTTTAAGAAAACATCCATGACACTGCTTACCTTCTTTGATTCTCCCAGAGCTTGAGCAAGATTTAATAACCACAGTAGCTACAAACTCGTTAGGCTGCGGTTCCCCAGAGAGAACCATGCTTCTGAAAAGGTTCAGAACTTCGGAATCAGACCCGGAATCTTGATAACCTTTCATCAAAGTACACCAAGAAACAACGTTTCTCTCGGGCATTGAGTCGAACAGCTTGCGTGCAGAAAGAGCTTTCCCGCATTTCGTGTAGAGATTGATCAGAGAGTTGATCAGCCATTGAGAAGAGAGGTTCCCGACGATGAGATGAGCGTGGATGGATTCGCCAGTCTTCAGATAACTCGAGTTAGCACAGAGTTTCAAGAGATGGTTAAGGCGTGGAAGAGCTTCGATTGGTTTGGGTAGTAAAGACGTGAGTTTATTGCATTTTACCAGTTGTCGTTCTATCAAAGACACGGCGGACATGGCGCTTCTCCCCCTTTTTTTTTGGGCAACGGCGCTTCTCCCCTACAACACTAAAAATTAAGCTCTGTTTTTGAGCGTTAAGGTGGGTGTCCAATCAGATTTTCGGTTTAGTTCCGGTTTGAACTTCTGGGTAAGAAAGCTTTTTGGTCCCAAAAATTTAGGGCTGGGCCAAAATTCCGACTCTGAAAAAGTAAATCTAATCAAATCTGAAACACTAGTATGAAATTCGAACCGAAATTAATTAGATATCCGAATAGATTCAAAATTTAGATATTTAAAGAATCAAAACTAAATCCAATATGAACTAAAGTATTTCGATATCTGAATATATTTGAAAATTTGAAATAGATTTATATACTTATATATTAATTATTTTCAAATCTAATGTATATTAAAAAATCCAAAAATATATAATATTTTTAAGTTATCCAAATTACTTGAAAAAATATATATAAATAGTCAAAAATAATTTTTTGAAATAGTTAAAGTATATTCAAAACACTAAATACTTAAAATATTTATTAATTTTCTATCTAAATATTAGAATCAAACCAATTTATATGTTAAATTTAGATATTCTGACATATTTTATTCAATTTATATAATATATTATAGAAATTTTAAGTATATACTGAATTTGAAAATTTTAAAATAATTTAAATGAACTATTCAAACCCGAACCAAATCCGCAAAGATCCGAATAGAACCCAAACCAAAATTTAAAAATATTTGAACGGGTTGAAATCTTTGAATTCCAAAGATCCGAAATCCAAATAGATCCGAACTAAACCCGAATGGATATCCGAACACCCATCCCTACAAAAATTCATGTATTTTTAAACATAATTAATTTAATTTTAATGTGAATATTATGTAACATTAATAATAAACTTAAATACAAAATGGGTTAAATAAGATGATTATTCAATTCTCACATAAATATATCTATTTAAAAAGTTAAACTAAAAAAAATGTTATGATCAACACATATTAGAACTCATAAATATATTAAAAATTAGTTTTACATGAGTAAACGTAAAATATGTCTAACATCTCAGAATACAGCTTCATGTTAAATTGAAAAATTTAAGATCCAAAGCTGAAATTCTACAAATGTATCAAAAGGTGCAAGTAATGTTATTTTTAATATATTTTTTTTGTTTCGCAAAGAATGTCGCTTAGATACATTTTACATAGATTAAAAATGATAATATATACTAATATATTTTTATTTATTATACAGTTACTTAAATGAAAAATTTAACTAAATTTTTGTTGGTTATTTAAAAGAGTAAACAATAGATCTAATAAAAAAATTCATTGAAAATATAGAATAACATTTTGACACAAAATAAAAAGCTAAATGACATTTTTTATCAAAACAGAAGGAGTATTATTTATCATTTAAACTTATAGTATTTGTAAAGAGATAATAAATTGAGAAATTGCCAAAAATACTATTTTCATAATACCACTTTTCATGTTTACACTAACCATTTTTACCACTATTTTTAATGAAAGGTTTAGATTTGAAGGTTTAGGATTTAGGGTTTAGATTTGATGTTTAGGGTTTAGAGTTGAGGATTTAGGGTTTATAGTTTAGACTTTAGGGTTTAGGGTTTAGGATATTGAATTTAGGGTATATAGTTTAGGGTTTAGGGTTTATAGTTAAAGATTTTGGGGTTTAAGGTTTAGAATTGGAGGTTTAGGATTTAGAATTTGGGATTAGAATTTTGAAAAGCATATAAAAACAAAGATATAAGAGTCTTTACCATTTTAATAAATAATGTATTTTTAAAAATGTGTATTTAGTGGTGGTAAAGATGAATAATGGTACCTTGAAAATGATATTTTTGAAAATTCCCCTAATAAATTCTTTAAATTACGCGAATAAAAGTATAGCTATTTATCAAATGACATGCATTTAAAATTACCAAAAGAGAACAAAAAAATAATGTTGTTGTCCTCTTGGTATAAAACCAACATAAAGTTGTCCCAATAGTATAATATTTCTCATAATCCCAAAATTAACCTTATAATTAATCTAACTAAACATAATTTAAAAGTTAATTTGAATTAAAAAAATATTATCAAGTGGTTGATAATAATCAAGATTCTACGTGGAGGCTTTGAGACCAGCATACCGTTTCAAAAATATTTGATTAACTATAATCTAGTCTCTAACATCTCGTGTATAATAGGTTAGTTGTTCATTGTGATCAGTATTTGATTGGATCGTCAAATTGATGTGGTCAGTTAGATATATACGTGTTCTGTCACCTTGTTTCAAAATTTAGGTTGACAAAATGCAATGATTATATAGTTTTTGTATTTACTGTTATCATTGCGGCTTCAAATCGGCTAAGCTATCTTTTTCCATATCAAAATCCTTCACAACCATTCTTTTTGAATCCTCTAAAGTAGAATTTGATTCCAATAACCAGAGCCGTGACTACCATGCTGCAAAAAAGGCTTTCGCCCCAGGCCCCACTAATATATTGACATTTTGGGGCCCCATTTTTACAAAAGTTTGGTTTAATATACTGGTTTTAATTGCAGTTTTTAATGTTTATGTCTCAAATTTGGTTACATTTTTGCTTAATTGTTCTTTTTTTTTTTGAATTAGGCATTTCTATGAATAAAACTAGGTTATATTCTATAGAGTCATATATACATTCGGTTTGAGTTAGATGTAAAAAAAAATGTATAAACAACTTATATTAATAAAATTTTAGTTTTTAAATTCTGCCATGAGCCCCTAATAACCTTCGCACGGCACTGCCAATAACTGTAGCCTAGCCCCTTTATCATCAGCAGAAAAAACTCATCCAGTAGTTGCACATAATTTCCAAACACCACATATGGTATAAATATGCATCATAAAGAATAAGAGTTTGTGAAAAAATTCAAAAGAAAAGCTATGGAGAAACCATAGATTGATGAAGAAGACAAGGGAGAATCATTTTTTTTTTAGTTTTTGACAAGTAAAATCGAAAATAACACATTTTAGGAAGTTAGAATATTTTTAGGAGATTTTTAGAATATTTCCTTAACTGAAATTTTCATTAATTTTCGCAAAAATCAGGTAATTTTATCCGTAGAAGGCGCCTTCTAAAAGTTTAGAAGATTGACAAAAATCCAGAACACGCTTTCTACTTTTAGTAGATGGAAAAGTATATTTTAGAAAACACATTCCGCGAAATTTAGAATACTTAATAAAAGTAGAAGATGCTTCCGGACAAAAAGTAGATAGCTTTAGGATTAGTAGAATGCGCATTCCACTTTTTAGAAAATTAGTAAATAGTAGAATGTACATTCTAAAAATAGTAGATGAACGTGTTTATTTTAGAAATCGCTTTCTATTATACCATTTTCTGTAGAATGCACATTCTACCTTTAGTAGAACGTATTTTCAAATTTTTATTTATCAACTTTTTGAAGAAAAAAAAATACTAGCTTGTGTATATAGATGTTTTATTAATTGTTTATATTTTTAATATTTTTTTTGATTCACAAAATTATTTATTTTATTAATTTTCAAAAATACAAAGGGTAAAAAGAAGAAAAATTGAACAAAAAAGAATTTATACCAAAGAGACAACACCTTTGTTTTTTTGTTCTCTATTGGCAATTTTCCCTTTAATATATATGGAGAAAGTTCGGAAAGACCACCAAATCAATAAAATAACACCTTGCACTGTTATCACAAAGCACAACGCATATATTGTTGGAGTCCACAACCAATTCTCGTTTTTCAGGCTCACTAGATTGTGCGTGGACAGTAATCTCTCTACCTATTTTTTGGAACACATAGCAAAACCGCAAGTCATCAAACCAAACCAGGATATCAAATTGGAAATACATGTAATCGACATCCATGGGTTTCTTTGCGTTACTTATTTATTTTCTTTAGTTGTTTCAGATATTTGTCTGGGTTGCAAATAACAAAAGAATTAGTGTTTCTACTGTTAAGAAAACCATCTCTTCTGTTTTCCATATTCCTAAGTTTATAAATCTTCCTGAGACATAGTCTCATAGATCTTTCTCAAANAGCCCCATATTAAAAAAATTTGATATCTGATTTAAAATTTTGTTATAAAATACAAGTGATCATAAAAACATATGAATAAAAAAATTATTTAATAAATAGTCATTAAAAATATACTATATATATGTTAATATCATTTTAATTTAATTATATATCATATAAAATAGCTAACAACAGTTGTTTTAAGTTATTTCATTGCACCAATTTAGTTATATACATAATAGTTACTTACTTTTCAATCATTTAATATATTTATTATTTTTTCTTTATTTTATAATATATAAAAATGAAAATAAATAGTAGTACGTAGAAATATTTATACTCCCTCCGTTTCATATTAAGTGTCGTTGTAGAGATTTTTTTTCGTTGCAAAATAAGTGTCGTTTTAGCATTTCAGTGTAAAATTTATTAATTTTATTCTGCATTTTATTTTTCTATTGGTTGAGATGTATGGGTAATGATATTTTTGTATTGAAGATATGCAAAATTTAATGATTTCTTAATCCGTGTGCACAATTCTAAAACGACACTTATTAAGAAATAGAGGGAATATATTCAAAAAGATGCTGATTTAACCTAGTTTTTTATTTACAACTCCTAAAATAGAGTTTTTTACACTGCAGGGCAGTTTTCAAGTTTTCATTACATATTAAGACAGTTTCTGCTAGTGAAGTAGTTTTTGCTAACTTGACTTTAATGAGATGTAACTGAATGCGCTTTTCTATTGAGTCTCGTTTCTTTGTTTCTATTTAGTTGGGCCTTTCTAGTTTTATTTTTGAATTTTAATATTAAAAGTTTTGTTGGATCCACCAAACGAGATTTTATTTTCTTTTTTGGATTTAATTAATTGAACCTTGAACCAAACATGTGTTATTTTTTATTGTAGCTTCTTCTTCTCCACTTCGATCTTTTTCTTCTTTTCCACTTCGACCTTATTCTTACAACAAGCACAGCCGCCAGCTCAGTTNCACATTAGCTATATAATAAAATTTTAGATTTTTATGTCTATTTATTGTACTTTTAAGTTTTAAAATGACTATAAATTAATAAAACTATTAAAAATCTCACATTAAAATTTTGTGATCAGTGATTTAAAATATTTTTATAACAAAATACAAATGATCATAAAATATATGACTGGAAAATCTTTTTTTTATCACTTCTAGAAAATCTTATTTNTTTTTTTCGTTGCAAAATAAGTGTCGTTTTAGCATTTCAGTGTAAAATTTATTAATTTTATTCTGCATTTTATTTTTCTATTGGTTGAGATGTATGGGTAATGATATTTTTGTATTGAAGATATGCAAAATTTAATGATTTCTTAATCCGTGTGCACAATTCTAAAACGACACTTATTAAGAAATAGAGGGAATATATTCAAAAAGATGCTGATTTAACCTAGTTTTTTATTTACAACTCCTAAAATAGAGTTTTTTACACTGCAGGGCAGTTTTCAAGTTTTCATTACATATTAAGACAGTTTCTGCTAGTGAAGTAGTTTTTGCTAACTTGACTTTAATGAGATGTAACTGAATGCGCTTTTCTATTGAGTCTCGTTTCTTTGTTTCTATTTAGTTGGGCCTTTCTAGTTTTATTTTTGAATTTTAATATTAAAAGTTTTGTTGGATCCACCAAACGAGATTTTATTTTCTTTTTTGGATTTAATTAATTGAACCTTGAACCAAACATGTGTTATTTTTTATTGTAGCTTCTTCTTCTCCACTTCGATCTTTTTCTTCTTTTCCACTTCGACCTTATTCTTACAACAAGCACAGCCGCCAGCTCAGTTTTCGACTCTGTTTCTGAACTCCTACTTCACAGCGAGTCGGCGATCTGTCATCACCAGGTGGTCACTCTCGCGCCTTTGCGTCTCGTCTTCTTCCGCGTCTTTAATTTGGTGACTCGTCAAACTCCATCGTGCTTTCCTCTGTGACCTCTCTTCCTCGTCAACGGTCGAAGGGATTGATCCGATCTGTCGAACCTCAAAGGGATCCATTCACAAACCAAGTTTCTTATATTTGCATGAGTGGTCCTTTAACTTTCAACTATTTACAATTTGGCCCTAAAATTTATAGGTTTGACAGTTGCTTTTCAATTTGGCTCCACACTTCTAATTGTGCAGTATAATCCCGACTTTTTGAAGATTAGTATGCAAATGCAATCTAATCTAAAATGAAAAGCCAAAACCATGAAATACATTATTATCGTTTAAATATTAGCCATATGTATATATGTTTCATGTATGTTTATATGTACATGAACCAATGTACACAAAAATTTTAGTATCCACATATACACCGATTAATTTGTGCAAGAATTCACATGTACACCTGATAATTTGTTAGATATATTTGTAATTTACTATATATGTACGATATAAAATAGTCAAGGTGTACACATATTTTTTTTAACAAAGAAAGACTATTCAAGGTGTACACATAGTTTTTACTCGCAAACATTTGACATATATAATGTTAAATGATAGTTACATGTACACATATATACTGCTATACGATTTGGATGTGTACACAATGTGAGGTGTACATGTGTACACGCAAGTGAGGTGTACATGTGAGGTGTACATGTGTACACAATGTGAGGTGTACATGTGAAATATGAACAACACATCAATGTTATACGACTTGGAAGTGTACACAATGTGAGGTGTACATGTGTACACGTAAGTGAATCAAAATAATAGTAGTTGTATGTGAAATATGAACAACACATCAAAAATTTGTGTATGAGATTCTTTGTAATTTGAGAAGTCTTTCTTTATACATGTATAAGGTATTTACATGTATGAAGCTATACATGTATCAAGGTATATACATGTACAACACAATTCATCTCAAAGCACTGGAGTACAATATCCACATGTACACCAAGATTCATTATCCACATGTACATCAGAGTTCAATGTCCACATGTACACTCGTGTTCGATACATGTACACGAGAAACATCCTTGGAACATTCCTTGCCTTAAACTCTTCTTGGATAAGGAGATCCGACTGAGTCACCACCAAGTTACTCTGGTATCTTCCTGAAGCGAAGATAAGAAAACTTGGAACTGACTGAGATAAGGAGATCATTGGTGCATTCATTGGATAAGGAGATCCGACTAACTGACCATCGAGTCTTCCTTCGTGGTGAGGAGATCCAGTATCTTTCATACCATTCTTCCTGAAACGAATATAAGAAAACTTGGATCTAACTCACTATGATTGAGTCACCACCGAGTTACTCTAATAAACTTCTTATTCGTCATCGATGTCTGGTTCTGTATTCTACGGCAGATACGATAACTGGGAGAGAACAAAATATTAGTGAGAAATCACAAATGATGAAAACAAAGATATAATAATGGCAATGGAGGAATGGTTACTGATTGGGGCGTCAGCGAATGAAAGAGTGAACGGAGATTGGAACTCGCCGCAACTATACACATTTTTACATAAATATACATGTTAAGGTTTTTTGGTGTATTTGAAAAACTTTGCTAGGGTGTACACAAACAAGTGTGTACATGTGTACATGAACAAGAGTGTATATGTGTACAACACGAGCGAGTTTTAATGTTGTCCAGCGACGACTCTCAAAATTATAGGTTGACAGATCTCAAAATATAGATTGAATAACAAAGATGCTAATTATAAACATATTTTCCAGAAAAAAAATTCTGAAAAACAACATTCATTTTACAAAAAGAAAGAATAAAGAATTCAAGAAGAAAAAATAAAGAAGAAAATTTATGGGACCCATTATCTTTAGTTAGCCAAAAAGTTTGCATACTTACTTATTTCGTTTAGGAAAAAAAAAAGAAAAAGAAAAATAGTTAGGAAAAACTAACTTAGTAGCATAAAGTACCTTATTTTGTAATAGAAAACATAAAACTGCCTTATGATGTAATTGTTTCCCTAAAATATCCCCAAATATCAATGTTATGCACCTAAACCGAAAAATGCTCAGAAGCCGATCGAGTTCTGCTTTGTGGTCCTTATCTAACCTAAACTAGTCGCTACTTTTGATGAGTGATTGAAAAGTTGATTCGTGTGTTATCTGATTCAAACCGAGATTTGATTCCTCAGTATCATATCATGACGATCGGACAGTTATGGTCGGAATCATTTGGTACGTGCCTGCTTCTCTTGCTTCCTGAAGACGTAATTACTGAAATCCCTCGTTTTCTTTCTCCAAGCGACGTTTGCAACCTAAGCTTATGCTGCAAAATCCTCTACGACCTTGTCCTTGCGCATTCCGAGAATATCTGGCTTGCCCAGTGCGAGCTAGTAAAGGTTCTTCCTCTGTCCGAGATAGTCCAATGGCGAACAGGGATCTCTTCTTACAAGACTCTTTGTCGGTTTCTTGTAGAGGTAATGAAGCCTCTTGTTGGGGTCTAGGTTAACCAAGTTCCTGAGCTAGGTAATTTTGTTTACGTGATGCCTGGTTTCTTGTCTGTCGTTGGTTGCCGTATCATTCCTCAACAAGGTGGTCCTCTAGGGATTCAGGAGGGTCGGATTATGTGGTCACTGTTGGGCCCAAATATGACCCCCTAGCTAATGATAGACAATAAGAAATGATAACGGGCCGCGAAAGGCCCATCATGAATTCAATCTTCAAAAATAGCTAAGTCAGATCCGGAGGCTGTGAGCTGGAGATGTTCATCAGAGAGGTCAAGGAAAAGAGGCAGCTCGTTGACAAGTAAATAGACGCAGGGCCCGGTCAAAGAGGTAGCTCGTGGACAGATAAATAGGCGCAGGACCCGGTCAAATGGGAGCTGTTACAAATCCCTCAAATCACGGAGGGGATCTCGGGAACCTGTTAGCGCCAGTCAAAACGGAGCCTGAGGCTATTTAAAGAGGCAGAAGATCAAAAAGAAATTATTATTCATTCAATCATCATAGACACGAGTTTCTCAAATATTTCTCCTTGTAATCATCAAAAACATCTCTTGTAACGATCTTTTACAAAAATCATCAATAAAACGTATATTCATTCTTCTAGTTCTTCACGGGATTCAGCCCACGTTATCTTCCCATTTTGATCTTAACCTGACCTAAAATCAGGAGGTGAGTTTAATCCCTCACA
>WHPY01000009.1:4847563-4879941 GCA_019776045.1 Brassica rapa x Raphanus sativus
CACTGTTGGGCCCAAATATGACCCCCTAGCTAATGATAGACAATAAGAAATGATAACGGGCCGCGAAAGGCCCATCATGAATTCAATCTTCAAAAATAGCTAAGTCAGATCCGGAGGCTGTGAGCTGGAGATGTTCATCAGAGAGGTCAAGGAAAAGAGGCAGCTCGTTGACTAGTAAATAGACGCAGGGCCCGGTCAAAGAGGTAGCTCGTGGACAGATAAATAGGCGCAGGACCCGGTCAAATGGGAGCTGTTACAAATCCCTCAAATCACGGAGGGGATCTCGGGAACCTGTTAGCGCCAGTCAAAACGGAGCCTGAGGCTATTTAAAGAGGCAGAAGATCAAAAAGAAATTATTATTCATTCAATCATCATAGACACGAGTTTCTCAAATATTTCTCCTTGTAATCATCAAAAACATCTCTTGTAACGATCTTTTACAAAAATCATCAATAAAACGTATATTCATTCTTCTAGTTCTTCACGGGATTCAGCCCACGTTATCTTCCCATTTTGATCTTAACCTGACCTAAAATCAGGAGGTGAGTTTAATCCCTCACAGTCACTTGTGTTTGAGATAATCTCTGCTTTTGATGGCTCCACTAAGTTTTTCCTCCATGGAAGGTTACATTTCAGGAGCTCCATGTTGGCGAGGGATTGAACCTTCTCGAACTAGCGACAGGCCATGTAGGTCTACATGCAGTTGAACCCTTAAGCGGGAAGTTATTTCCCACGTTGTTAGATAATGAAGGGATGTCGTTGCAACGCAGAACTATGCTCCTTAAAATGCACAAGTTTGGTAGGTATTGGGAGAACATGAACCTCGAGGATGATGAGTTTTGTTACAATCTTACACAGGGAGACTTAAATACTAAGAATTGGAAAAAGAGCTGTGGTTACTTCCATGGCGGATGTGTAGCTCGCCAGAGCTTTATTAGCTCTGGTGACATATTTTATCTTAGTCTCAAAGCCTCCTACAAGGAGGAGTCTTCTTTCAGAAGGTACCCAGGGTGGCCAAAAGTTGACCTAGCACGTTTTTACCTTTATAAACTGCCGATCAAGAACCCCATCGGTGACGGTGACCAAGAGTATGCTGGTTTGTGGGGAGGAACATTTGGGTGGCCACCTAGTAAATGTAGTAAAGATGGAACTGGAAAAGCCTTTTATTTACTGAGGCTCACTTACGAAGAATCTCGAAGAGAGGACATTGAGAGACGTCTTATCGGGACAAAAATACTCGAAGGCACTCACTATGCGGCTCATCCAAATGGATCCCCAATGTTTGTTGTGAATATTAATAAACCTTCCCTTGAGCCTTTCCCGTTTGATGCAGATGAAAGAGATTTTGAACTTTCTTACACGGGATGGGGTGTCGCAAGTGGTTACGGATTCCGCGCTCCTGGCTCTGTACCCGGTTCACTTTACGTACTCTCTCGTGATCATCTCGCATTTGTTTGGCATGAAAAAAAACGTCTTCACCTTGCAAAGACTGAACCTTGAAGAGATCTTGAAGAAAGGTTTAGGTTTGTGTGTGACTCCTTTGCCTCCCGTTAACAACTTCAAATATGTGGGAAGGTCTTACACAAACGCTTACACCGAGTCATGAACCTGTTCATCGTCATCCACCGGGTGAAGAATATCACATCAGCGTTGGAAGTGAATCAGATATAAACCTCTCACATCTTCTCTTGTTCTTTTTTTTTTTTTTGCGACATAATAGTTCAATATCTTGTTGTGACATCATTAGCTTCTTATACTTCCAGTTTTTCTTGAGAATACACGTTTGCACTTGGCTAGCGAAATGTTCAATGATCACAAAGATTCCATGTTTTTCTATTTATAGCTGTAAACTGGGCGAGTCCACGGCCATTAGCCCGTATCCATTTGTCCATTTATTGTTTGTGGACAAAGAGTGACCATGTCCATTAAGAACCATATCCACTAAAACCCATATTTTTATGGGCTGCCATAGAGTCCATAATAGACCATATAAGAAAACTTTAGATTTTAATTTATAAGCCTATAATTTATAAGCCTATAATTATATATACAAGTTCATAAAATTAAAATTAATCCATAAATACAACAATTTTGGTTTTGGCAAGAAAACTTGATTTTGCGGTTTTAACGGAAAAAATCGATTTTACGATTTTGGCGGGAAAACCTGATTTTCTGGTTATGGCGGAAAATCCCGATTTTGCGGTTTTGGTAGAAAAACTCGATTTTGCAGTTTTGACGGGAAAATCGATTTTACGGTTTTGGCCGGAAAACCCGATTTTATGGTTTTGGCGGGAAAACCTGATTTTACGGTTTTGGCGGGAAAATCCGATTTTACGGTTTTGGCGGAAAAATCCGATTTTTCGGTTTTGGCGGGAAACCCCGATTTTATGGTTTTGGCGGGATAACCCGATTTTACGATTTTGGCGGGAAAACCCGATTTTCCGGTTTTGGCGGGAAAACCCGATTTTCCGGTTTTGGCGGGAAAACCGGATTTTCCGGTTTTGGCGGGAAAACCCGATTTCTTAGTTTTAGCAAGAAAACTTGATTTTACGGTTTTGGCGATTTTACGGTTTTAGCGGAAAACTCAATTTTTCGGTTTTGGCGGGAAAACTAGATTTCCCGGTTTTGGCGGAAAAATCCGATTTCTCTATTTTGGCGGGAAAACTCGATTTCTCGGTTTCGGCGGGAAAACCCGATTTTACGGTTTTAGCGGAAAACTCAATTTCTCGATTTTGGCAGGAAAACTCGATTTTTCCGGTTTTGGCGGAAAAATTCGATTTCTCGGTTTTGGCGGGAAAATCCAATTCTCAATTTTCGCGGAAAACCCCGATTTTACAGTTTGTGCGATTTTACGATTTTGACAGAGAAAATTCAATTTCCCGATTTTGGCGAGAAAACCCGGTTTCTCGGTTTTGGTAGAAAAACTCAATTTTTTTAAACCCTAGATTTTTTTTGTCCATTGGACAACCCATGTCTATGAAACCCAAAACCCGTAAAGACCATTTTTTAAATGGTCATCCATATTTTGTCCATTAATAACCTACGGAAAAAATGGATATGTCCATATTAAGTCCATTTAAATGTGGACGTGGACGACCAATGGACGACCCCGCCCATTTGACACCTATATTTCTATTTGACATCCCGTTCCTTACTAGTTTGGTTCTTTCTATGATGTGTGCACATTTCTTACATCAATGTGTGGACATTTGGCATGAAACCAAGCATGTGTTCACAGAGATGTCAACGACTCCTACAGTAAACGTTTGAGTGCGATCACTGCCATTATTGGACCACCAACATATCCAGCTCCAATATAAATATATCTTCACCAGCGTTTTTGAGACTCTCACTGCAAAAAAAAAAAAAAAAATCGAATCAAAACTTACAATTGAAACACAGATTAGGAACGAAGAACAATAGATCGAATAGAAAAGGACCAGATCAGATCACTTTCAACGGCCATTGCGAATCTTATCTTTGATCCCGATTTCTTCAAGTTGTAGAGCTAGTACCTAAAGAGTGATTTAACACTTGAAGAGAAACAAGTAGGGAGTATTCATGAGAGATTATCACATTGTTTAACACATCTCATGAGTATCCTATGCCCGTTTAACCATAATTTTGCATCAAACTAAATAATAAATCTAGAACACTTTGTTTAAGAGAAAAATAAAAAATAAAACTAGCGTTACACAAAATATGTTGTAAAATAGTTTAATCACATACCAATCGAAGATCTGACTAAGCGATTTATTAGGGTTAGAGAATCTAAATATGTCACAAAAGCACCTTCCTTAGTGTCAGCAACATCACAGAAATCGAATTGAATCCCGAGAACATCGAGACTCCCACAATTTATCAGCTCTCTATATATACACGTACATTTCCATTTATACTAATCATTACAAATAATTAAGATAATTTAATCAAGGAAGGATAAAATCATGAAGCTCTTACAAAAAATAACATTTGTTCAAGTTTTGATGATGCCAATGGTGATATGGATCGTGCCCATGACTTATGGGACTCATGATCATGGTCATGGTCATGGTCATCACGCACCCGAAGCTGGTTGGCTTGATGCCCGTGCCACATTTTACGGTGACATCAATGGTGGCGAAACCCATCGTAAGTAGAATTGTGTGTAATCTGAAAGACCTGTATATAAAATGTAAAATTTTGTAGGTACTATTTATATGCATTAACCAACGAACATGAACACATAGTAAATGAGACTCAATGTTTGACCTCGAGCCAAAGGGAGAAAAAGGAATTGAGTTTTATAATTATCATCTATCTTATTAAAACAGAAACATTGTAATGAACCTAACTATTATTTTGTAAGATTTTAAATTAAATGCACACTCTCTTGTATAGGTATATAATATCCATATGAATTCATTAATAGACTGAGACTCTTTCTTTTATTTTGTTGGTTTAAGAAATAAATGGTCCAACGTTAATTAAAAGATTTGAAATATATTCATGTTCATAATCATACGATTAGCAACTCCATCTTTTCTTTATTTAAGTTAGTGCATAGTTGCATACGATTATTGTTTAAAATTGTCCTCGGGTTCAACATAACATATTATGTACAAATATATGTACAGATTCTATTTACCTCTATTACGTAATGTGTAATATTATTAGAATTGAATTTAATACCACCAAACCTTAAGAATACATATAAATATTTCTTTGAGAATATATCTTCTCTATTAAAAAAGATGTATCATTTTTATCTACTATAAAATAGTCATATGATTATAATTTTATTATAAAATAATTTTAATTAGAATTTTATTATAAAAAACAAAATAAAATAAAACCAAATTTTATTATATTAGTCTACTGTAAATGTTCATTATACATTTTTGTCTACATAAATATATAAAATACCAAAATTTTAACAAATGTTTGACTAATTATTTTATATTAGTTTAATATCTTAATAAAATTGAAATTATGTGTATATGCACGGGTCTGAATAATAATGTTAACTAGACATATAAATATAAATATAACTATTATAAAACTAAAAATATATAACACTAAAAATATTAAATTTATTTATAAAACATGTTTAATAGATTAACAAAATGACCCATAATTCTATATTTACAATTATGGGTGATTTCGCTAATAAGATATATTAGGAAATTGCCTTAGAGAATATTTGTGTAGTATATATTCGATGCATATGATTATTTACATAACAGATATAGATATCTCGAATTTTACTTTCAAAGAAAATATTTTATGGAAAAATACATTCACCAAGTCATTACAATTATACATAATATCTCGGTAACCATATACTGTGATTTGGTATTTATTATAAATTACTTAATTGGTTTAGTATATATATCGGTGGTACATTATTGTTACCCTAAAATTAAACTATAAATACTGATCTTCTACATCATCTTTACACACCCACGATCACTTCCAAAAAAATAATAATAATAAAAATGACGAAACTAAACACTTTTTGTTTATATATCAGACACATGTAATATATTAGACATCAGAATATAATAAAATTCACCGAGTAAATATGTAATAATTGTTTTTTAAATAATTAACTTTATAATGTACAAAAAATCAAAAAAAAAAATTTCATAATAATAAAAAAACATATCTCATGCTTCCAAAAAATATGAAAACCCGCCCGACCAGGCGGTTCATGATCTAGTTATAATTATATGGTTGGTTAGGTTGCATATTTTAAAACGCCATTTTTTGTATATACACCTATTTATGTTATATATATCTGCAGCATAAAAAATTAAAACATTTTTTATAAATACGTTTGTAAATATGCATTTTGATTTTTCACTATAATGGACAAATCAAAATTAGAAAATATTTAAGAACCCATATAAAGCAAAACTAAACACATACAAACAAACAAACCGAAGCCATAATCTTACAAAAAAGTACATACTCACTTCACTTGTCCCATTTCATTAACAGAGGGAGCCTGTGGATATGGTGATTTACACAAACAAGGCTTCGGTTTAGCCACAGCAGCACTAAGCACAGCGCTATTCAACAATGGCTCCACTTGTGGGGCATGTTACGAGATCAAGTGTGCGAATAGTCCACAGTGGTGTTTGCCCGGAAGCATCAAGATCACAGCTACAAACTTCTGTCCACCAGATCCCAGCAATAAAAAAGACAGCTGGTGCAACCCACCACAGAAACACTTCGATCTCTCCCAACCAATGTTCCTCAAAATCGCTCAGTACAAAGCCGGGGTTGTCCCAGTTAGATACAGACGTATTCATTGTACCAAGACCGGAGGTGTCAAGTTTGAAATCAAGGGAAACCCTCATTTCGTTATGATCTTGCCGTACAATGTAGGAGGAGCCGGAGATGTTAAGGAATTGTGTATTAAGGGAACCAATACCGATTGGATCAAGATGCAGAAGAACTGGGGACAGATTTGGAACACTGGTGTTGTTTTGACCGGACAATGCTTGTCGTTTAGGATCACTACAAGTGATGGAGCTAGGAAAGATTTTATGGATGTGACACCGACAAATTGGGGATTTAACGGACAGAGTTATGATGCAAAGAGTAACTTTTAGAAAAAAAAGTTGATTTGAATTTTGTTAGCGAACACTTGCAATTAAATAAAGAGCAGAGGGTTATTGGTATGTAATTTTTTTCAGAAATTTTTAGTTCTCATTGTTATTGGTGCAAAGGTTTTTATATTCTATGTAAAATTCACACAACAAATAGTAGTATTGATATATAAATATAATAATTCATTACATTTATGTTTATAGATAACACAGTTAAACATTGTTCATCTACAAACTCTTAATTACTATGAAGCCAAAATGAAAAAGTGATCACACTAGTTTTCACCTAGCTCACCTAGCTTTAGATATGCAAAACGAAGGAGAAGAAAATGCAGATACGCGTCTCCATAAGAACCACATATACAAAAAGGGAATAGGGCTACCACCCAAAGACCTGGG
This sequence comes from Brassica rapa x Raphanus sativus, assembly GCA_019776045.1. Lineage (NCBI taxonomy): Eukaryota > Viridiplantae > Streptophyta > Magnoliopsida > Brassicales > Brassicaceae > Brassica x Raphanus > Brassica rapa x Raphanus sativus. Next base: position 4,854,559 of record WHPY01000009.1, read on the forward strand.
ATTAGAGAATGTTGGAATTGAACCTTTGATTAAACTTACAAAGTGAAGAAGAAGAAGTGGAAGCAAGGAAGTTTGCCGAAGAAGAAGAAGAAGAAGGCTTGGCGTGCAAGAAAGGGAGAAACAAGAAGAAGACCAACGTTGACAACATGAAGTCAAAGTAAGTTGGGTTGTATAATAAGAAATTACACAACAACAAGAAGAATAAAAGTAACTAGTTAGTTGGTAATCTAACTAAGTTAAGTTGGAGTAGTTAAGAGTTGGTAATAGTTGTGCTAGTGGTGTAAGCAAGTTTGCTTGTGAGGAACATGTCTAGAAGTAAGGTGCAAGTGGGAGTTGTTGAGTCTAGACTTGCAAGTAAGCATGTGTATAGTAGTTAGAGTAAAACTACTATATGTATGTGTGTTGTTGTTGTAAGAAAAGTATCCAAGTCTGATAAAAGAAAAGAGTTGGAGAGAAAGAACAATGTAGACAATTAAAGATAAACTCTCTTCTCTCTCTACATGGACAAAGACAAACGTGAGAGAGAGTAAAGAGAGAGTGAGTGTGCTTGTGTTTATGATGAAACACAAGTAAAGAAACAGAGCATGAGAGTGAGTGTAAAACAGAGAACAAAACAGAGTGACTGAGAAAGGCCAACCCAAAAAGAGCATAATATCAACATGGTATCAGAGCTGTACATGGTCATGGAGCCTGTGCAAGCAAGAGAAGATGGAGACAGCCATCAAAGATGAAGAGGAGCGACGGTGAGATAGAAAGCGGAGAAAGCTTCACCATAGAGAGATGGTGACAGAGAAGACGCTGCAGATTGATGAGGGGACAGAGAACCCCTGTCAAGGTGGAGAAGAATAAGACCAAAAGTAGAAGAAGGAGAAGAAGCCAACAGTGAATCACTTCTTGCAACTGTGAACGTGAGAAGAAAGCAGTGTGAGAAGCTGTTTCTGTTGGTAATGAAGAGAAGAATAAGCCTACAGGAGAAGAGCCTGAGGCAAAGAACAAGGAAGAGCTGTTTCCAAGAGGGAGACACAAAAGAAGACCATGGTGGAGATCAAAGAAGACCAAGGAAGCTGTGGGAGTTGCTGGATACTCTCAGCCATCAGAGATATGGAGGAGATAAACCACAACTGAACAATGATGCCAAGAAAGCCCAAACCCAGATGAAGCTGAAGAACCAGAGATGTTCAAAGCTGAAGATGGGGGAGCCTTGGTTAGAAATCAAGGTGAAAGCTCAAAGAATCAAAGAGTCCAAGGCCAATGAAGCTGAGGTGATGGTTTGGCGAGTTAGAGGGCCAAAATTGGTGAAGAGATGAAGCTGCAGAAGCAGTGATGAAGAACAAGATTGAGCAGAGAGCTCAAGGAGAAGAAAAGGAACCATAAGAGATGGTTCAAGAACAAGATCGGTTATGGTGAGAAGGCAAAAGAGTTGGTGATGAAGGAGATGCTCAAGACTTTGATGATGGTGGATTCAAGACATGGTTGTGCTAGAAGATTCTAAGAAACCAAAAAGACTACGGTTAGGCCAAGTTGATGGTTAGGAGAAAACCAAACATACAAAGGCAAAGAAAACTGAGGTGAAGAGAAGACCAAAGTTGAACAAGGCCGAGGTGATGGTTCTTAGAAACAAATAGCACAAGTGCTGATCAAAGAAGACAACAAACCAAGGAAGGAGAAAAGCCGGATGAAACAATGACCAATGCCAAGAAACCAAACCAAGAAGAATGAGACTTGCTTACCTAAGTGAGAAAGGAAGCAAGGCGGTTGGAGAGTCAACCGGAAGAAGACGTGACAGAGGCTCACGGAGGAGACGTGAGGAAAGCTCACGGGAAAAACAAAAGAAAAACAGAGCATATTGCAAAGAAAATATGTCAAGGAAGTGACAAAGAAAATTTGCAAAGAAGAAGAAGGGTTCTTGGAGATTCATCTCAAGAGGGAGAATCACAAGAAAAACAAGTGGAGTTTAATCAAAGGATTCAAGAGGGAGTGTTGGAATTGAACCTTTGATTAAACTTACAAAGTGAAGAAGAAGAAGTGGAAGCAAGGAAGTTTGCCGAAGAAGAAGAAGAAGAAGGCTTGGCATGCAAGAAAGGGAGAAACAAGAAGAAGACCAACGTTGACAACATGAAGTCAAAGTAAGTTGGGTTGTATAATAAGAAATTACACAACAACAAGAAGAATAAAAGTAACTAGTTAGTTGGTAATCTAACTAAGTTAAGTTGGAGTAGTTAAGAGTTGGTAATAGTTGTGCTAGTGGTGTAAGCAAGTTTGCTTGTGAGGAACATGTCTAGAAGTAAGGTGCAAGTGGGAGTTGTTGAGTCTAGACTTGCAAGTAAGCATGTGTATAGTAGTTAGAGTAAAACTACTATATGTATGTGTGTTGTTGTTGTAAGAAAAGTATCCAAGTCTGATAAAAGAAAAGAGTTGGAGAGAAAGAACAATGTAGACAATTAAAGATAAACTCTCTTCTCTCTCTACATGGACAAAGACAAACGTGAGAGAGAGTAAAGAGAGAGTGAGTGTGCTTGTGTTTATGATGAAACACAAGTAAAGAAACAGAGCATGAGAGTGAGTGTAAAACAGAGAACAAAACAGAGTGACTGAGAAAGGCCAACCCAAAAAGAGCATAATATCAACAGAGAAACAAGAGGAAAGTGACAAATATGGTTTCTTTACCGCATACCCGCATTGGCATCTGGATCTATAATAAGGAGGGAATATGACTCAAGGGAACAAAAAGAGATATGGACAAAGAAGAAGACTATATAAGAAAGGGCGCTTTGGACGATGAATCACATATATAGGTAAATAAAAAGACTAATCTATTTGTGTTTTTCTTTCATAGAATATAAGGTGACAAACTGACAACTCCCTCTTTAGCACCTTGATGAGCTTGAAGCAGATCGTTACAGTATATTAGAATCAATTAAGCTTTCCACTGGAGAAATCCGATATCAGCTTCACAAACTGTTTAGGGCTCTCAACATGTGGAAGATGACCGGAATCTGGTACTTCCCGGAAAATCGCATTTTGTAGCTCACACAACAATTTCTGCATTTTGTTTCATGACAGTTAAAACCAGTATTTCAAACCCCGGATCGATCTAGCCAGTTAAATCTTTAAAATTAGTGATTCGCTCCAGACTAAACATTCGATGTTTGAGATTAACGAAACTTACAATGAGATTAACGAAACTTACAACTGAAAGTTGGTTGCTAACAATCTGATCATTCTCACTGCATACGACGAGCGTTTTGTGGTTGATCTGCGTTATTACATCCAAAAGATTAACATACAAAAAACTAGAAAGTTTAGATTAATTGGTTCGTCGTTGTGACTGAGTAGCTAAGTGAAGTATTTTCATTACGAGTTTGATATGTGATGCAACATTATAGCCTCCGCTAATCATAAAGTTGACCATCGCATCTTCCCACCACGGCATTTGACAATGTAGCCGGCCAATCTAAGCAAAAAAAAAAAAAAATTTCAACCAATCTATTTTTTTAGCAATCAATTTGAGGTATGGAATAATAAAAAAGAATAAAGGGAGATTTGATCTTACATTAGTCCAATCTATATTCTCTGACAGGGGGGATGAAAAGGCTAACACGTTGGCCAAAAGGCGAAGAGGAAATGACTTCAACAACTTAACCTAAAACAATAGTGTAAAAAGTATTAAAGTACTTTACAAACAAAAGTACTTTACAAACAGAAGTAGTCTTGAGATTATGGGAATTATAGACAATATGATAAGAATTTGATACAGTATTTTTAGCAGGTTAGATGGTTATATGATTTATATATCTAACTCTTAAAAATTTGGGAGTCTAAGACCAATCTATCTTATTAAATCAGAAACATTACAACTTCTTCTAGATGGATTTTAAAGGTGGACCTCATATATTTAAATTAAATATCTCATTCCTTATATATAATACGTACCATAGTCTAACTTTGCATTGATGTATTTCCTTAAATACAATTCCTCTGTTTGTCTATATTTCATATATGGTTTTTCACATTTATTACATGTCGATTTAAATAAGATTTAAATAAGATAGATAATAAGAATACTAAAAAAATTAACTGTATTAGAATTATCTTAACAATTCATTTTAAATTGATCAGTATACTTTCATTGGCCATATTGATTTTATTGGTACGAATAATATTAGATAGATAAGTCAGAGACACATACATAAAGATATAACTATTCTTTAACTACGTTGGGTCTAATCTACTTTCTAAAAAAAATAACACATAGCTTTATATATTGTATAGAATAAAGTAATATTGTATAGTATTATACTTATACAATAATACTAAAAACAAACCAAACTGAAATATAATATATATCGAAAATGCTTTGAACCATTACACACAAAATATATTAGACCTCAGAGATAAAATTAACTTTGAAATTATGTAATAACTATTTTAAAAAATTAAACTTCTTAATGTACAAAAAACATAAGTTGTATATCAAATTTTGTGTTACAATAAAAAGACACAACTCGCTTGCAAAGTGTTATTTTTACATACGAAAGACAATTTTGATATTGTTCTTTAAACACAAAATTGAATTATACAAACTCGATACTACATAAAACTAAACAATATATAATATATTTTAAAAATAAAACCCGTGCGGGTGCACATGGCCTTTGCGAAAATCGTAGATATGTTTATATAATATATAAATATATTATGTTACACATATCTTCATATAAATAATAATCCAATGTAAGTTTTGTATGATAAATGTTGAAGATACAAAATATATAGCACTATATATTTTAAATAATATATAATTACGTTATCATAAAATTTAAAAATCAAATTTAGTAATTAAACACATTGCTTATTTAAACACATTAGAACATATTTTTATTTATCAAAATTTTATATTAATACACATTGCAATCATGTATAACATTTAGTACAAACAAAGATAAAAAAAAATTTGACTCCCGCTCGATCGAGCGGTTCATGATATAGTATTTCATTAAGTTATATTCATGATCAACCTTGTCAGTAAACTACTGAGTATAATAAGAGTTTTTCAGACAAACCCCAGCGTAAGCAATTGATTTTGGTAAATCTTTAAGAGCACCTGTTCCTTCTGAATACGCATTCGCATTAATGAGAACTAATCTATCAACCTGAAAGTTATAAAGAAGAGGATGTTTGTGAGTCTGTGCAGGGGCGGTCCTGAGAGGAGCGGGATGAAGTCACCGCCTATGGCCCCCGTTTAAGAAAAAAAAATTTACATTAACAAATAGCTCCTGATTTCTTCATTTATTATAATCAGGCCTCCAACTTTTTTATCCTCTTGCAATTAAATCCTTTTGGATTTTAGGCCCAAAAGCTAAAGGACCACCCCTGATCGAGTCTGTGACTTAGAAATGTATAAAGATTGATTCAACGGAAATAGTAATTTACAGCTTCAGGGTAAGTAGCAGTGAAATCAACAGCTACTGTTGCTCCTAAGCTTGGTCCAACTAAAATCATTGGTCGTTTAATATATGTTTTCCAAAGCTGAAATTCAAATCAAAGCACACAGATTAACCAAGAGGAAAAATCATTATCGTATATCTAACAACATAATTATATTTGACGGCAGTAGTACACTATTAAACGGTCGATATTCCTCTGTTCTCTGATAATGTTTAGTGAGTACTGACCTCGAATAGATGCTGTCGCTTAGATGCTGCATCACATGGTGGAAGTTTCTCTAAAATATTCATTAAATATGTGAGTTTTTGAATTTGAAAAAAGAAAATGGTAGTAAGTTGTTTTTTTGGACGTACAGTAAAACCTCTATAAATTAATAATGTTGGGATTTTAAAATTTTATTAATTTATAGAAATATTAATTTATCAAAATTTCCTTTTTGATTTTTTCTTATATTTATGAAATATCTTATTTATAAAATAAGAAAATATTTTATTTTACTGTATATAACATTATTTACATTTGAAAATTTTGACTTTCATTTTTATTATATTATATGGTGTATATTTTTATGTTTTATATTTTGTTATGTGGTTTTCGATATAGTTTTACTAAATATTATCAAATATATTAAAATGTTAAGAAAAAAATAGAGGTATTTTCATTGTGAATATAAAACCAACAATATAATGTTTAGTTTGTACCTATATAAAAATATATATAGATAAATTATTAATTTATGATTTTAATGGGACTATATATTTACATGGGAGTTTTAAAAATATTATTATCTTATTATTTTATCGATTTATGTCATATTTTACACCGGCCCAAATTGGGACTGGTAAAATTTATTAATTTATAGAGATTGTTAATTTATAAATTATTAATTTATAGAGTTTCTACTGTATATTATAATACTCTGAGTTTTTGGAACTGTGAAACGAAAAAAGGTGAATTCTTGAAACTGAAAACAAAATAAAATAGTGAGTTTTTTTAAATTGTAAAAGAAGTAATCACGAATTCATATACTCTAAAAACGATTTCTCAAAATATATTCTTTTCGTTTCATAATAGATGATGTTTTGCTTTGATACACACAGATTAGTAAATTTTTTTTTTTTATAAAATAATTTTTAAAAATATAATTTAAAAAAATTATTCCACCAATTGTATAAATGACTGCAAAATTTAATTGGCTACATAGTTACCAGTAAAGTTGAAGAAAATATAAAAATATAAAAATATCATATATTTTGAAACAATAAAAATATTCTAAAACATAATAAACGGTAACAGTATATTTTTTTGTAAAATTAAGTTGTGTGTAAATCTTACGTAGATCGGAGAAGCCCCAACCAAGAACATCAATAGCCCAAGTCTCAAGACAAGCTTGCTCAAGCAGAGGATACGCACGTCTCCATTCAAGACACGAACTAAGCCAAAAAAAAAAATTCTCAGTAACGTTCAGACACAGTAAGTGAGCTCATGGAGTTGTCTTTGTCTGGTTGGCAAACAAACCTGTCAAAACAATGGAGAAGAACGACAGGACTTTTGTCGGGTAATTGGACAGTTGGTTTGATACAGCTACTCATTACACAGCCTCTAAAGTTTCCCATCTGCAAACACATTTTCTATTTTATTCCCTAAAATCGAGAAACTAAGGAACGAAAATTGAGCGAGAAGATGTAGAAGAAACCTGAAGAGGAACAGGAATCCGTACAATCCTTTGAGCCAGAGCTCTTGCGAATGGATCTTTTATGTCTTTTACCTCCTTCGGAAGAAATGTTGGAAACCCATCTCCATTCGCTGTTATCTGCCGCTGCCGCTGCCTCCTGAATATATTCGTTGGAGGCCGTGGAGAGACCATTTTCAAGCTACACATCATTTCTCTCTTTTTTCTCTCTCGAGCTCTGATTGTAGTGTATTGAGTGCTTCCTCTTGAAGCTCTTCTTCTTAAGCTTTGTTAGCTGAATATGGAACTACTGGATTATTTATCACATTGAAGAGAGTAACTAGAAATGGAAAAGATAGTTATGTTAGAAATCGTACCATTTTTCATGGAGTTTAAATTGAAATGCAACTACCCAACTTCGTATTTTACTGTACTTTTGTTTTCTTGTTTTCATTGATGGATCATTAAATACAATTATTTAACTTCTTTTTTTTTTGTATATTTCTTTTAGAAATGACCACACAATTTCTTCTGACATCTTTACATGCTTTCTTGTTTTGAAAGCTTGAAGACAAAAGCAAAATTCAACATTCACCGTGAAAATTCATACCCCGTCTATTATATCTTCCAGACTAATTAAAAAATCATTTTAGTGGGAGGGAGTGGAATGGCTCAAAGATCTATATCCTTCATGTCATCCTAGCCCACATGTGACCATGTGTGTACGAAACTTTCATGTGAGTCGAAAACAATATAGGGTCTATACTACTAGTCATTAGTTTAATGGAAAATAAAAGGCATGTTAAATGCCTCTAGACTGAAACACAAAATCTAGTGCACCTCCCACCAAAACAGTTCTCTAAGATTTAGTGTAAGGCAGGAAAACGGATCTGGATATATTGTTTTAAGTTCAGCGTATTCATACATTGTTTTATGTAATGGATTTCAAAATCCACTCAGAAATAGAGTACATAATTCGTAATAGTACGTGTATAAGAATAAATATATATTATGGAGAGCTCTCTACCAGCCTCAGCCTCCCATGGATGGAGGAGTATACTTGCGGGGGGAGAGGTGTTGAGGAAAGGGGTAGGTTGGGCAGTAGGAGATGGTGAATCAATCCGAGTCTGGGATGAATCCTGGCTCTCCTTCGAGTCCCCGATCCAACCTATCGGGCCTCCTAACTATCCAGATCAAGCGCTACGGGTAAAGGACCTCTTATGCCCTCTCACGAACAAATGGAACCTTGACAAGATTAGGCGATTTCTCCCTCAGTATGAGGACATTATTTTGCGTATAAAAACCAGTTCAGTTCAGTCACCGGATACACAGGTTTGGCTTTTTGAGAAATCAGGAGAGTACTCTGTAAAAAAGGGTATGGGCTGTGTATGACTGTCAACACTTCGAAGAGTTCACATGAAGATCCGGTTGACTGGTTAAAGGATATCTGGAACATCAAAACTAGTCCAAAGATTAAGGACTTCTTGTGGAGAATAGCTAAAAGAGCTATACCAGTCAGCGCAAATTTGGAGAGGAGAGGCTTTCCTAGCTTTAACTGCAAGAAATGTGGCGCCCATGAAAATGATTTACATGTTTTTCTTAACTGTCCGATTGCAGAGGAAGTATGGAGCTTGATCCCCACTGTGTTACAGCCTACAAGTCAGATCCTTTCTGCAACAGAGTTGATCAAACACGGGAAGTACCTTGTCCCTCTGCCCCCTACCGGTCTGATTGCTCCTCTATGGCCTTGGGTAGTTTGGAATTTGTGGAAAGCGCGGAACAAACTGGTTTTTGAGAACAGAGTTTTCTCAGCCCAGGAAATAGTACTCAAGAGTATAAAGGATGCAAAGGAATGGAGTGAGGCGCAGCTGGTTTGCAAACAACCTCTCTCAAGCCTCTCTCCACACGCCTCTAGCCCACGATCTCTGTGTCCTCGCCTCCTTCCTTCCCGCCAGCAATACTTGTGTGTAAAGTGGATGCAGCTTGGGATGCAAGCTCAGGGGACTGTGGTATAGGAGTAATCTTCTCTGGCGGTAATGCTCGAAACTTCCCCAACATTTCGGAGTCTCACACTCATGTCTCATCAGCACTAATGGCAGAAGCCATAGCTGTCCATCAAGCGGTCGCTTGGGCCGTCTATTCAAACGTCCGATCCCTGGCAGTTCTTTCCGATTCCCTTTCTCTGATCAAGCTATTGAAGCGAGGATGGACTCAACCTGAACTGTTCGGTATCATGTTTGATATCTATCATTTCTTGTCTTTCTTTGATGTAATCTCCTTTGGTTTTATTTCCCGTAATTTCAATAAAGAAGCTGATTTGGTGGCAAAATCAGCTCTTCCTAGGTCTGTAATGAACCTTATGATTGGAGGGTAATCCCCTTCTAAAAAATGCAATGCTTTGTTTGTTCAAAAAAAAAAAAAGAATAAATATATATGAAAAGTATATATTTTGATGATTACGTATGAAATACGTGTGTTCGACTGATAATATGATTGGAATACAGCTATCGAATACAATGAGTATCTAAGATCAATAGAGTACAAAGGTATTGAACTATATGTTTGCCATCAGAGAATTCGGATTCCCCTATCTTCTTTGTGGTTCCCTCTTTACGGGTGTTGGTAAGGTAGATCATAACATGAGTGACGTGATCGTCGGTTAATATCAAGTTCTTTTATGATTTTCTTTCATATGCTGACCTTCATTATGTTTTTGTTTGAATATGCCAGCTTGGTGTGGGCTATCTCTTGAGTTCGCGATGAGCCTTAAACCTTTGTGGACCCATTATTTTCTTCTGAATCTTAGTGACGCCAAACTGGATCCCAAGACAAACCGGATCCAAGAACAGGTGTGGAGTGGGTTAAAACCAGCCTCCAACATTATGTTCAGTGTATTTATATAGAGATTAGACTGAATCTGATATACTGTATATACATGATTTGGTGTAGACACGTTGCCTAAAATTGACAAAGATTTCTCTATTTATACCTCATAAGTTTGAATCCCGATTTGTTTATTTTTATGTTATTGTTAGATCTATTTTTGTGTCTTTTATTAAACAACACTACATGTATTATTAGATCGATTCAAAGAGATTAGCCTTTACAGCTAAATAAACCAGGAAAGAGCTTACATGAGAGAAAACAGAGTTTTATGCGTAAGCTCCTTTGGAAAGAAGGTCCACCCTTACAATAAGTTTTTGTATGATGAAAGAAAGGAAAAAAAAACTACAAGAAGAAAATCTATCAAAACAGAAACATTATGTTGGACCTAACATTTATTTTGTAAGTTTTTAATACTTTATAGTTAAACATACATTAAGTCACTAATGTTTCTTTCTTTATAATACTATCCATGTTTCCAAACAATATACTTATTTGTTTATACTACTATCAATGTTTCCAAACAATATATTTTTATACTACTATCAATGTTTCCAAATAATACAATAATTAATCTTAGTTATTTATATCTATCATTTTCTCTTTAAAATTTTGTAAAAACGTCATAATTTCATAAATTACAAAATAGTGAACTTTAAAATTTAGATTGTAAGATTACAAATTATGAAACTATTACAATTTAAATCCAATTAGATTACATATCGGTCATCCATCAGTTCAATCGGTTGGTCTCGGGTTTTAGTGATTTTTTAATATGAATATTTTAAAAACATAAATTGAATTGTCAGATTTCCGGATTAACCGGTATAATCACAATCGGGTTGAATTTAAAAATACTGATTTAAATGCAAAAATATTTTAAATACACACTCTTTAAAAATAACCAAAATATTTGTTAAATTATTAGTGAAATTTTTCATCGTAAAATATCCCGCGCTTCAAAAGCGCGGATCAAAATCTAGTACATGAGTAAATTCCTTCCACTCTAAGACCATGTAAGGCCAATCTTCTTCATCATTGATCAACTTTACCAACTTTAGGTAGTGCGATGCAACATGCATCGATGAAAATCTCCGCTGCAAAGTGTTTTTCATGTCCCAAAGCAAGGTATTAAACTCCACATGCAAGAGGGAGAGGACCAGGTCCTTCCCGATGGGGCTGTAGATAAGTTTTTCCGGTTCCAAATCGAATACAAAACCACCATAAAAATTCGAGTTTCTCATTCAAGATGTATCCATTTATCATCTTGGTAATGGTGATTCACTACGAAATCCACGTTTGGAAATACTATTTATACCATGTTAAAGACCTCTTATAAATATTTTTTCTATTAATCCGTATAATTCATCATTTTGAGATTCAAAAATCAGATTAATTTTTTTTTATTAAAACCCCTTGAGCAAAAGGGCTTCCACTCCATTTTGTGTTCTGTTTTCAGTTACTTTTGGGAAAAGAAAAGAATAGGAATAAAAACAACCATAGTTAGCAATTACATATATATTAAAGAACAAAAACATTTTTTTATGAAATCATGCGTTTATTTTATTGAGAAATTTGGAAAAATATAACAAATATTCACTACTATTGTCCTAGCCAAGATAATACTTTTTTGTCTCATTTCCCTATATATAATTCTCCTTTCAATTTATAAAAATAACAAAAATAGCTATATAAAAAAACAAAATAATAAAATAAGAAAAGAAACACCCATATTAATTACTAATATTTTTGTTCTAAAACTTGTTAAAATATGTTATACTAAAAACAGATTTCATACTTTACACAAAAGAGCATAGTAAATTTTTATTCCACAGTTTATTGGGCTATATATAATATATAAACGTTTATTAGAATTATCATTCTAACTTTTATGCCATATATAATTACCAGAAATATGATTTCTGCTACTCTCCAGATCATGTGAATTTTCGTGGATAGATCTTCTACAGTTTACCTATTAGGCTATTATCCTAAAATTATCTGAATACGCAATAAAGACACAACTTATAAAACTACACTTGATAGAATATGTGTTCGAACATATTAGCTTGTTTTATGCGTGGTAGAAAATGTGATATTTGGAATTTCATGGCCAATCTCCGAATATCTGAAAAATGGTTACCAAATATTCAGAAAATATTTGAAAATCTTGTTTATTTCCTTTTCTATGTCGAAATAAAAATTCAACAAATAAATGTTTAATTTTTTAACCACAATTCAACAAATGTTTAATATACTGACTTAGCCCATATATTTGTATTGTATCATCTATTTTATTAAAATATAAATAAATTTATAAATTAATCTGTTTTTTTTTGTCAGCAACAATACAGACTCATATTGACTTTAGCTGTAACTGGAGGTTAATAAAAGGAATAAGTGGAATTAAAGGAATGATAATTGGTGGAATCTAAGGGAATGGAATTAGTATTCCATTTGTTCCAGAACTATTTTTACGTGGAATGATTTTTCAAAAGAGTGTTGAATTTTTTTTGGAATGGAAAAGAGTAATATGGAATGAGATGGAATACTTATTCCTTTTTTTTCATTGCAACTGGTGAATATTTTGTGGAATGAAAAGGAATTAAGCATTTAGGAAGTTTCTATTTCAAAAAAAAATGCATTCCAGTTGCACCCTTTGTTTTATAAACTAATCTGTAAAACTGCATCTTATTTACATATCTCAATGCCACTGAAATATTAACTGAGCCTAACTTTAGGATTTAATATCTTATTCTAATTTTATAGATAATTTCCTAAATCAGATGTTAAATTAAATTAATGTATAATTTAGTTAATTACTATATAATAGAAAATTAAATTTAGGGTTAGTTTGTAAATGGAAAAAGTTCATCTTCAAAAATATTTTAAGAAAACTGAAGAAATAAAGTAATAGTAAAAACTTAAGTATAAAATGGGAAATGAAACACTATTCGAGATGGTCTGAACCATATGCTTATTACAGAAGAGCAATACAATACATTTTTATTTAATTACTCAAGACGAACTTGATACCACTGAACAGAACCTACTTCTCCATAAACCTCTAGTTCACATACAGCTTTAACCAAGAAATCAACGGCTTCATCGAGGTTATCGAACCTAGCCAAGTCCGGTGGTAATGATTCTATTGGCCAGTTCTCAAGCCAGCCTTTGAGCTTAGCCTTGAGTTCGCCTTCTGACACAAACTGTTCATCTTGCCCTGCCTCTAACAGTACGTACGTATCCGAGTTCGAATGCACTCTTCTCCTCCTTATTGCACAAACCTAAGAGTTGAATTCCCATCCTTTTATTTAAGTTAAAATATTTATCAACATCTTTTCAAAAAATATTATCTATGCAACTGATGAAATTAGCTAACATATATGGCATCGCTAAAGAGTTATAGAATCATAGAACTTAGAAATTGGAAATGACAAACCGAAAATGTCTTCTTGTTTTTTTGTTCTAAACCACAAAATGTCACTGAATTTAATAAATCAACGATCCGGTAAACTGAAATAATTGGTAAAGTTCTGTTTAATAGCCGAAACATTCTGGTTTTTCAATGAAATCATACATATATAAATACATATATATATATGTATTAATTCTTTGAAAGTTTTAACAAAATAAATTTATTATCAAAATTCAGTTTATCAACACTTTTTCCCCAAAAAAAACACTTACACTTAAATGGTTTTTGCTCGTTCTTGGAGTCATAATGCCCAACATTGGGCAACTTATGGGATCATGAAAAAGGTTTGTCGAGTTTGCAGGAAGAGAATCCGTTACTTGGAATCTTTTAATCCAAGCCCACTGGTTTTGTCGAGCTGAGAACAAATAAAAAACAGGCAAGTTGAAAAATCAATTCATCAGGGTGAGAAAGACAAAAGTCTAGTTGAAGAAGAAAAGTATCACGAGCTTACAATTGAAGAGCTTATTATCTCCACTGTTAAAAATCGGCTTCTGCAGAGAAATCTCCATTTTGATTTCTTGGCAAAAATACTTCAACACTTTTGTATTGTAGTAGAAGCAATTAAGCTTCCTGTAGATAAGATGATATAACGAGTAGCATACACCAACAATTTTTTCTTAATAGTTTCTAGTGAATTGTATATATTAATGGGCCGTTAATGACCTAAATTGGCCCAATAATAGTTCTCCCGAACAATTGTTTTGCCATAATTAGTTTTTAACCTTTTTATCCCACATCTTTTAGTTTTATACTTGGGTTCACCCCCTGTGGATTCACTTCCTCTGATGAACTGATAAATTCACCTTAAATGTTAGAACCAATCAAAGTGCTATATAGAATTAGTAAAAAAAAAGAAAAAAAATTAAAAAGAAAAAAAAAAGAAAAAGGTGAAAAAGATGTCGACTAACTTTTTTTAACGTCATCCATGACTTCTTCTTCGTCACCCACATAGAATATTGAAAGCTTTTTCATCATCTACACATAATATTGAAAGTTTTATTTGTCAAATTGGTGTCTACAATCCTTTGCCCTTATACCCTAAATCTAAACCCAAAACACTAAACCCTAAACTCAAAACACTAAACCCTAAACCTTTGGGTAAACTCTAAACCTTTGGATAAAGAGATATTCCAAGGATTTAAAGTTTACCTAGGGATTTAGGGTTTACCGAAAAATTTAGGATTTAGGGTTAAGTGTTTAGGGTTACACAAAGATTTAGGATTTAGCATTTCAGATTTACCAATTTGACAAACAAAGCTTTTAATATTTTGTGTGGGTGATGAAGAAAAAGCGATGAATTGTGTTAAAAAATTAGTCGCGTCTTTTTCACCTTTTTTTCCTTTTATTTATTTTTAATTTTGTTTTCTTTTTTTACTAATCATACACGCACTTTGATTGGTGCTAATACTTGAGGTGAATTTGAGAATTCACCATAGGAAGTGAACCTAAATTTTATTCTTTTATCAATTCTCATGCTGTGTATCCGCTAAGATTCGGACCAGACATTTTGAATTTAGCTTCTTGGGCTCCAGTCTATTATTTTATGAAGGGTTAGGTCAATAATATTTTGGATTTGATATAATTTATAACTGATGTCAAAATTCATTTATACTCCAACTTATTTTGGATTTGATTGTGTTATTTTGGTTTGAGTTTAGGTATTTCTTAAATAACACATCAAATAAACGTGAAATTAAATATTTGAGTTATTTAATTGAATTTTAAATATTGTTAGATAGTATCAAAATAATTATGTAATTTAACCTTATTGAGATTCCATATTTTCTTTCTTTTTTGAGAATTCGATCCACACATGGATGGTTCACAGGATTGAAAGGCAAGTGTTGACATAGAAACCAATACCCTGAGGAGACATAACAGTTACCATGCCATCCTGTTTGTAGTTCTATATCAATTGATCAAGTTCTTATGTTTTAGAAAGATGGATCAATTTTACCAAAGTTTGATCGTTAGGAGGAAGAGCTTATTGCATTATCTCCAAATTCCAATGTTTGTATGATGTTGTGTTAATAAAATGGTTTACACAAAGGTATTGGAAGTGGTCATATTCGCCGGCCATGGTGGATATACTGAAAGCAAATTTTTTTCGAAAGGCAATAATATTTTTCCCATCTTCAATAATAAATCTTGTGTCTTGCTTAAGTAATTCTACACCTGGTAATATTGATTCCTAACCATATGATTGACTGCATTTTGTTTTTGCTTCAAATAGTTGGCGAAATAATTTCGCAAATAAAGTCATGTTTATCGAGTAACGTCTATATACTTGTTTTGCAAGAAATGAATCATTAAATTGGGCCAATCTCTAAAACCAATTGAACTTTTACCCATATCATGTTGTTGATAGTTCTTTTCCCATCAAAACTTCATTTTTATTTGTTTGAATTCTGAAGTTAATTTGGATGGTAGTTTGAAACACGACATCGAATAAACTGGAGTTGCAATCACAATTGTTTTCAACATAACATGTTTACATGCTTGAGACAAAAGTCTGGAAATCCAATGGAAGCATGTTTGTTTAACTCTATTTACAAATTATGTAAACATTTTTCACATTGTTTTGGTAAACCTAAATAGTTTTGCATCCACCATGCTAAGAAATACTCAAAAACCTTTTTAAGGAATCTTGCTTATCTCTATGGACTCTCGATCCAAAAGTAATCTTTATTTATCTTCTAACCTGGGAAATACTTGCATAAAGTGAACACCTCTTTTAAATCTCAATTATGCTTATTTTCATTGCAAAAGAAAAAAAATAATCATCAGCAAAAAGAATATTTTATAGGTGGAACTCCAACAACCACTTTAATTTAATTGATTTTTTCTTTCGTATCAGCACATATATTACACAAATATGGAGAAAGATGATCGCGCTAATGGTAGACCCGATTAACATATTAAGGTGATACTTTTCTTTGGTGTGTTCCATTAATTAATGGAGAGGGAGGAGATCTCGCTAACATAGACCCTGAAGGGGAGGGGGATCGCGATAACGTAGACCCCGTTAACATTGAGGTGATACTTTTCTTTGGTGTATTCCATTAACTAGGGAGGGGGGGATTTCACTTTTATCACATTATTGTACCATTAATCATGTTTAACTTTATTAACTTTAAAATGATATTTTCAAAAATTCCTTATTCAAAATACTCTAATACCCTTTCTTTATAAATATATAATTATAAATAATTATTTTTAAAAAATAATAGTTTTTTGAATTATAACTTTCCAAAATCAAACCTTTATTAATGTTTTTGGATATTTTAGATTTTTTTGCAAATTTTCTTAACAAAATTTGAAATTTCTTTTTGAATCTATTTTTCAATAAAAAATTAAAACTTGTAGGTATTTATTTATGTATTTTTTAAAGGGTGAATTGGTTTAAAATCAGAAAAAATGATGAAATTAACAAACTATCTATTCACTTAATTAGAGTATAAAGTGCATACATGGTGCAATTTCTCTTACAAATTTTCATCATTTTTCTTTTCTTTGTTTTTTTTTTCATCCATATTTCATTTTTTCTCTTGCTTTCTCTTATATTCTCCTTATTTATTTATTTTTCTTCCCCATTCGCATCTATTTCTCTTCTTTATTCTTTTTCACGCCTAAATCTTCATTTTTTTCCCTTTAGCATCCTTATCACTTCTCATACCTCCTCTTCGACGCCACTTCTAACTTCTCACACTTTCCTACTATGTCATATACATTCATTTTTTTCTTCTTTTTCACTTCTCATTGTTCATTTTTTTATTCTTCTATTTCCTCTTTTGTTTTCTTTTTCTTTTTTTCCTCTTCATTTTCCTCCATTTATTTTCCTTACTCTTCTTTTTTCACTCTTCTTTACTTACTTCTCACTCCCATGTATTACCGGTATTGTTATAATACTAAGGAAATCAAACTTTTTTATATAAGAGGAAATTGGAAAAAAGACTTTGAACTTAGATGTGTCTCAATAAGATTTTTAGAAAATTATTTAGGAAAATATGATTTAGATTCCTGTTAATACTATAATACCCCTAAAATTAACTAATTAATATGAATTAATAATAATAAGATTTGTTTAAAAATAAAAATAAAAGGAAAACGTGGGAGATAATAAATTATGAGAAATTTAATTTATATTTAGTGTAGATTTATGATAGATATTAACCGAAAATATGAAAGTTTACATATTTTTCGATTTGTATAATATGCAGAACACTGTGGATTAAATGAGAAGTTTATTCTTTTATAGACGTAACATAAGGTAAAAACTAAAACATTTTACGATAAATAAGCAGGAAAAAATAAATCGTAAAGTTGTGGCTATAAGTTGTAATCAAATTATATAACCTAATAAATTCTAATTTAGATATAATATAAAAGAAAGTTTTGTTTGCGTTATATATATATATATATATATATAATTTAGTATCTGATTTGTAAACTAAGTAGAACATGAAAGAAAATATGATTTTTCTTTTTTTAGAATTAGTGTTTTGTCTGTCGGACATCTTTTTGGATAAACAAAGACGTGCAAGTCTATTTCTTTGTTGGGAAAATTGGCTCCTATGCACCCACGCGGTATCGATATTAGAAGATTATCCATGATTTGATTGACCACATTTTGATTTCAGTTTTAACCTTATTGCAGCCTGTCCAACCTAGGTTATAGCTCTGCGTTTGTGTCAGTCTGCTCACATTCTCTTCTCTTTTTTTAATATTACTTTTACGTTTTCTTGGTCTCCTCTCTTCTGATCATTTTGTTTTTCTAGATCAGTTCTCCTTTCATTTTTTTTGTTCTTCAGCTTTCTTCTTTATGTCTATTATTATTACTCTCATTTAAATTTTATTCTTTTATTTTCTTCGATTTGATCTTTTAGATTCGTGTGTAAAAATTAGGAATTGAATGTATAAATCACACAAACTCACGACTATGCTTGTACGGCTGGTAAAATTTTCACTTTGATTGTCTAAATTAAATACGTTTTTGCAGTTTAAAGTTGATGATATTTTAATGTTAACAAATTTTGTATCATGTTACCAATTTTGTTAACTCACCAACATACTTTGTAACATGTTAACAAATTTTGTATCTTGTTACAAATTTTGTTAACTCGCTAATATATTTTGTATCTTGTTACAAATGTTCGGTGATTGTAGTTTAATATCAAAAACAAAACATATGAATTTCAAGCTCATAATTATACTCATATTACTGGTAAATTGAAAATTCTTGTATCATGTTATTAAATTGGTAAGTGATGTAAAATTTTCACTATGATTGTTTAAATTTGAAATAAGTTTATGCATTGTATAGTTAATGTTATTTTAATGTTAACACATCTTGTATCATGTTACAAAATTTGTTAACACACTAACAAATTTTGTAACATGTTAACAAATGTTTTAACATGTTAACAAATTTTATATCTTGTTACAATTTTTGTTAACTCGCTAACATATTTTGTAAAATGTTGACGGTCAAATTATTGATGAGTTATAATATAGTTTTATCATAAACTTAGTAAAATTTGATTTTTTTTAACGCTAACAAATTGTGTACCATGTTAGCGAGACTATAGTTGATGTTATTTAACAGTTAACAAATTTTGTATCATGTTACAATATTTGTTAACTCATTAACTTATTTTGTAACTTGTTAACAAATTTTGTATCTTGTTAAAAAATTTGCTAACTCTCTAATATATTTTGTA
This sequence comes from Brassica rapa x Raphanus sativus, assembly GCA_019776045.1. Lineage (NCBI taxonomy): Eukaryota > Viridiplantae > Streptophyta > Magnoliopsida > Brassicales > Brassicaceae > Brassica x Raphanus > Brassica rapa x Raphanus sativus. The sequence continues at coordinate 4,873,760 of WHPY01000009.1, forward strand.
ACATGTTTAGTGAGCAATTTTTCCGTTTATTTATGGATTAATATCGTAAATGGAAAGAATGAAAAAATAAAATAAAAGAACCTGAGAAGAAAAACATGAGATTTGAAGAAAGAAAGTGTGAATAAAGAAAAAAAAAAGTGTCAAATCCATAGAAAAAATAGTAATAATAAAAAATAAAATAGAAATTAATAGAATATACGAGAGGGAACAAGACTGCAGAGTGTGTCAGAAAAAAGGAAAAAAATCGCATGGAAATAAGAGAGAGGAGGAAGGCATTTCGGTCAACAAAGAGAAGGATTGTGTTAAGTAAACTTGAAACGTCAATCCATGGGTACAATCCAAATATGGGTCTTTTATATGGTTAGTTCACCAATTGTCCCTTCTTTGTTTCCGTGTTGTAACTTTTCTATTACTTGTAGATTTTGTTTTTGTTTCGTAAATCACAACACTGTATAAAATTTAGATTTTTCTCAAACCCCGTCAAATGCCGTCTCCGTTTTGCTGGGAAAAGTGCCTATTCCCACCCGAACAATTTCGATCGTGCCAAATACGACCCGAACAAATAGTCAGTGCCAAATACGACCTGAACTTAATTAAAATTCAAAAAACCTACCAGAACTTCTTAAAACGTTCCTAAATCTACATTGACTCGAACAAAAGTTAGTCAACCGTTAACAAGATAAAACGATGTTGTTTTAATATATATAATATAAAAAATTTACCTGATTTTTTAAAAAATGTGCATAAATCTACATTGACTAACAGAAATTAGTCAATTGTTAATAAAATAAAACGATGTCGTTTTGATATATATATATATATAATTTTTTAAATATATGTTCATTACAGGATTCAAATCCGTGTCATGGTACCCTTTTAAAAGGGTACATTAACGACTAGACTAAAGTAATTTTTTGAAATATTTTTAGATATTCGAAATTATATAAACTAATATTTTTTTCATCTTATCCAATTTAAAAGTTTGGTGGTTGTTTATATATATTTTAGTTATTGTGTAATATGTCTAATATTTTGAATAAGATATCTTATTGAAAGAAAGGTAAAAGGTCTCTTAACATTTTTGAACAAAATTTCAAAATATATAATATTAACTTTGAAAAAAATCCACTTAAGTTTAAAAAAAATAAAAATAATCTATACAAGAAATCTTTATAAATAACTTCGAAATTTTGGTATATCTAAGATTGTGTAATTATAAATATTTTATTATTTATATTTAGTAATATATAAGTTTTTAAAGATATGATAAGTAAAACATGTTATGTATTTATATAAATCAGAAAAATTATCACCAAAGTTTTAAAATTGAATACGATGAAGAAAAAATAGTAGTTTATATAAATTTCAAATTTGTAACAATATTTCAAAAAGTTATTTTTGTCTAGTTGTTAATGTACCTCTTTAAAAAGGTATCACATTATTGTTTAAGTCGTGGAATGAACATATATTAAAAATATATATATCAAAACAACGTCGTTTTATCTTATTAACAGTTGACTAATTTTTGTTAGAGTCAATGTAGATTTATGTATATTTAAAAAAGTTCAGGTAATTTTTTTAATTATAATTGAGTTCAGGTCGTATTTGGCACCAACCATGTGTTCGGGTCGTATTTAGCACCACCGAAATTGTTTGGGTCGAAATTAGCATTTTTCACCGTGTATCAAAATGACGTCATTTTATCTTGTTAACGGTTGACTAACTTTTGTTAGAGTCAATATAGATTTAGGCACGTTTTAAGAAGTACGGATAGGTTTTTTGAATTTTAATTAAGTTCAGGTCGTATTTGGCACTGACCATTTGTTCAGGTCGTATTTGGTACGATCGAAATTGTTCGGGTCGGAATAGGCATTTTTCCCCCGTTTTGCTAGAACCTTCGAGCTTTTTTGTATAACAAACGTTTCTGTGATTTCATCGTCGCTTTGTAACAATTATATTTTTCTTTTTATAAAGGAAATAACAATTATATTTTTTTTCCAGTAAAATCGAATCAAATATAAAAACAAAAACATATGACTCCCGAATATAAGTAACCACAATCCTTTGTAACCTACCGTTTACATTCAGTTGTTGGAAGCATTTTCTTTTGGATTTGTTCTCAATTCTTCAGCAAACAAATTTTTTGTTATAACTTATAACTGAAGTCCACACGTTTTTTTTTATCTTTACAATTAACTCTCTAATGACCTTCGTTTATTTAACTAGATTTGTTATTCAACGAAAACAACAAATTCATAATTAAGGACTACACAGTTATAGCTAGGGAAAACTGAAAAAAAAAGACATGTGAACTTAAATTTTTCTCAATTAGATTTTTAGAATATTATTTAGAAAATAGTATTTACATTCCTATTAATACTATAATATCCCTAAAATTAACCAGTTAATATAAATTAATAATAATAAGAGTTATTTTAATATAAAAATGAAGTAAAAACTAAAAGAAAACATGGAAAAAATATATAATGAAAGATTTATGGTAGATTTAAGAAATATATTAATCAAAATATGGAAGTTTCTATATTTTCGTGATTCGGCTGTAATATATATACTACATTGTATACTACATTGTGCAGAACACTATAGAATGTGCGGGGAGTTTATTTTTCTGTAGACGTAACATAAAGTAAAAAGAAAAACAAGTTATGACACGTAAACATGAAAGAGTAAACCGTAGGGTCGTCGTGGCTATAAGTTGTAATCAAGTTTAAGTTAGACTTACGAAATCTTACTAGAGTATAACCTAATGAATTCTAGTTTAGATAGAATATACCAAAAAGTTTTGTCTACGTTATATAGACCCGATAGATTTATGTATAACTCTTAGTATCTGATTCTTATACTATGTAGATGATCAAAATGAGTATTTTGTCTTTAGTTAGAACAAGATATAAAATATGATTCTTCTATTCTTTAAAAAAAATTAAACATATAAATAGTCATACTTATGTTTTCAATAGTGTTCATATTTTTTATATATTTTTCAAACTTAGTTCACTATTTGTTTTATTATAGAAGGGTATACTATATCCAAAATGACCAAATATATCAAAAAAACTTGAGAGATAAACAAAAGTTTTTTTTCTTTTTTGCCAGCAACAAAAGTTGAGAATGTCTTTTCTCCAATATTCCCTTCTAGTTATAACTTATAACCGAAACCCAAACTTTATGCCTTTATAATTAATCCCCTAACGGGAGGTTAGTTCGTTACATTTGTTATAATATGGAAATTAGATCATTATGGTTACAATATTCCGTTTCTGAAACCTATTTTACATAGTATAAATTGATCTCTGTTCGTTACTTCTATTTCTTTTCCTTGGGAGACATACAATAATGGATCAAGGAGTGAAACCAGGCTATGAACCAGATCGGATTCCACAATCGGTTTTCGCAACCACAATGACTGCTAAACAAGATTGGAGTACTCAATCTAACGATTTGTTTAGTATTCACATCGGAGATCAAAGTTTCACCAAAATGTATAAATCTGGAGAACTCTCCAATTTTGACTATACTGCTACGTATATTAACAATAACAACAACACTGATAACAAAACTAATTTGACGGACGCTGGAACCAAAGAGGTCAACATCCTCGAAGCGGAAACCGGACCAGAAACCCCTAATCGAGATTGCCTAACCAATGTTTCTAAACCGGAACAACCTCGACAACGTCAGTTAAGTCCGACCAAGTCTTATCGCTCCGACACAAGTAATAACAGCGCAGCTTCTTTTGCATTTCCCATGTAAGTAGTTATGAATATAAGCTAGTATTATATTTGTTTTGTTTCCAAATTCATTATGTTTCTGTAGATTACCAGAGTCCCAACAAGATCCAAAGACGGCACTTGAGGTGAAGGATGAAAGTGGTGAAACGGATATATCAAGACCAGACCCGAAGCCCAGCTCTAACTCTGATGATCCCAAACCAGGGGACGGTGGTGGCTGGCTTTCTTGTTTTTCATGTTTCTCAGTGAAAAGTTGAGATTAGTTCTCTTTGTCAAAGCCTATTTATTTAGGTCGTAGTTGTCCAAGTTGTCGAAGAGACACGAGACACTAGACAAGATAAATTACTAATTTGATCTTATGTCACACAATTTAGACATATACTATGTAATCGTAATGTGTGGACTCTGGATGGAAGCAAAAAAACTGTTGTTTGTTTTCTTATAAACAGTTTTATCAGGGCTTATTTACGGACTAGTCATATTTCAACAATAATTTAGATAAATGTTATTGATTTTGACATAATGTAGTTTTTAACATTTATCCACAAAGTATTCGATTTTATCCTTTATTTTTACAGGTATCAGGTAAATGTGATCAATAAAATATAAGATCAAGAAAAATTGGAAACTATTCCAAATGAAAGAAGGAGAAACCCTCTACGTATAATTTTATTAAAACATACATGTGCACCAACCAATTGTTCTATTCCATATCACAAAAGTGGTATAAAATTATAATCCCACCTACAATCCCTAAATATTAAACAATATCCTAACCTCAATCCGTAAATACTAAACCTTATCCTAATTAGTAAATCTTAAACCCAAATTTAAACTATAAACCCAAAACCAAAATATAATGAAACAAATAAATAGCATATTATATAAAGAGATTTACCATTTGGGTCACTTTTTGAGTTTATTCACCACAATCAGTCACTTTAGTTTACTGAGACATTTTTTAGTGGTGAAATACAACTCTGCCCTCTAATATTATGGAACATAAATTACTTTTTTTTTTTGAACTTTTACACTGCTTTTCAGCCATATACTCTGGTATCTCTTTGCACAGTAATCAACGTACAACTTTGCTGAGAAAAGTTAAAAAGCTTTGTGCCGGAGGTAAAGTGATTCGATGACGCAGACGGTGGGCTAATATGACATAACGCCGGAAGAGTTGACGGTGACCACCTTCTTTTTCTTCAGTGCCGAGTTGGAATCCAGAAAATTATTAGAAAATCATTTGAAAATGGAATTTTGGTTATAAATTATGATTGTTAAAAATCAGAAATTATTAGAAAAATTTTGTTTTGTTTGTCTTTTGATTATAAACGGTTAATCTATACAAAACTTGTAAGTCTTAGAGGTGAAAATCAATGGCGGCTCCGATATGAGTTGCAAAAAAAGTGGAAAGCCCTAATTTGAAAAAGACGAGTTTATTACAAAACTGCCACTCCGTAAAAAAAATATTGTATGTACATTATCTCAGATGTACATGTGTACACATCCGTTTAGTGTACATATGTACATTAATGTTATACATGTGCATTTTATCTATGTAGTGTACATTTGTACACATGCATTTTATCTATGTAGTGTACATGTGTTCGTGTATATATATGAAGAATAGAAAGTCTCTATGTACATTGTGTAAACACTGTCTGTAATGTGTTAACATTAGAATGAGTTCCAAAAATTGTAAGGTTAAAATGTTCTTTTGAAAAAATGTGTGCACAAGTAATTTAGGTGTACAATACAGATTAGATGTACACATGTACTGTCTGAATATAATGTACACATAGATAGTAAATCTGGGTGACAATTTTTTTAAAACCTGCAAATATGATATTGTTCATGTATAAAGCATTCATATACACATAACATCTAAAAGCTTTCAGAAAAAAAGAAAACCAGAACAAAGAACAAGAGATAAGACGTGGTATCAACATGGACACGGTGGTTTGGAGTGTCCGAATAAGTTTGCAGCGGGAGCAAGACCACCTAGTTTCCCGTATGATTTCCATAGCATTCCATGCACATCAGTTACACAAAATGAAGATCTTTATTAAGATACAACCTGTAAATGAGAGATTTGTAAGGCCTGCAAAAAAATACAAATTTGTTAAACGACGTAGAATTGAAAAACCCAACAACATCTCTAACCTCTGATTCAATAAAGAGAGAGAGGAATTACAAACCTAAAAATCAAAATCAATATTTAAAAACCAAATCAAAAACCTAATCCCCTCTTTCTCTAGCTGCGAAGAGAAAATTCCAGATCAACAATCCTAACTACTCAATTCTTTTGGTCGCCACCGTGAGAAGCGAGGCCATGAACCAGTAGACCGTTTGAGCTCTGGATCTGGGCCAAAAAGGAGAATCTTGGCGGAGGTAGACTCAATATCTCAGAGGATCCACTATTGCAATAAT
>WHPY01000009.1:4880152-4965297 GCA_019776045.1 Brassica rapa x Raphanus sativus
GGGGGGAGAGCAGAGGATGGTACATGAAGACAAAGACAGATGCTCTGGTAAGTTCGATGGTGGAGGTAAAAGAAGAAGACGATGTTTTAACAGAGAGCAGAAAGAGAAATACATATTAAATTTATTAGAATAATTATAATTTCAACTAAAAGAATAAAGCAAACAATGGAAAACTTAAGGAGAGGACATGTTGGTAATTCTATATGTTGAACATTAGATAAAGTGTATGCAAAAGTGTTGTAGGAGTAAGAAGTGACCTAGAGAGTTATTGTAAACTCAAAATGTGATTCACAATGTAATTGTTTCTAATATATATTGGTGAAATTATGAAACGTCTATAATTGCATGGAAGAAGTTAGTGCTGGCTCCAACCATACCCCTTTCACCTTCTAAATATTAAACCGGAAACTCTAATCGCTAAATCGTTACCCAAATATAAACTCTAAACCCAAATAGAATGAAACTAAATAAATAACATAGTACATATTAGTGAAATTATGAAATTTTTATGATCGCATGAAAAAATTTAATGTTCACCCCAACCATACCCTTCACACTCTAAATACTAAACCGTAAACTCTAGTCATTAAACCTAACCCAGATATGAACCCTAAACTAAAATATCAAATTTACAAAAGTACATAATATTACATAATATTAAATTATATTATAAAATATAAAAATATAAAATATACATAGTACAATTTTTGAAAGTTCAAAAACATGTAACGATAGTTAAAACTTAAGAAAACTACATACTATATTTCTAAATAAAATAGATGACCTTTAAGTAATTGTCAAATGGAATGGAACATGAATAAATAGTATAGTAACATAATAGATCACATAAGAAAGTATGAAATACATATTGATTTTACATTTTTATTCTATATGCATATAATAGAATATAACACAATAATCAAAATGTTCATCTTCTTCCACATGCGATAAAGATTTATTTCAAATTCAGATACGCACATGTTTCAGCGTCCTTGCGATTATCGCTTTTGAAGACCTCCTCTTTATGTCACCAAACCTCATAAACTTATCTTCTCTTACGCAAAACTTCTCCAGAATCGCAGTGGGTAACGTCTTCATCGCTCAAATCTGCAGAGGAATCTACTCACTTTTTCAAATATTAGCAATGAAAAACTTATTTTATGAGAGTGGATGAGTACCAAAGGGCCACATTTTATTTTACTTGCATGTTTTACCTGATATGCCGATATAGGGGTGGGCATTTTACCCAATACTTGAACTCGTATCCGAATCCGATCAGAAAAATCCGAACCAAAATCTGAATCGAAATAGCAAAATACCCGAACGGATATTGATTTAGGAGAGAATGGATATCCAAACCCGAATGGATATCCGAAGATAACTGAACATATGTATACTTATCCTTATATTTCTAGTTTACATCTCTCATTTTATTTAAAATATTTATATCGATTACGGAAAAAATGATTTGATACTCACTTAAAATGAATATCAAGCTTTTTGTTTCACGTATTAACAAAAGTTACATCGAGATTCTAAAACAATAGTCAAAGTATTGTTTATTTATTTTTGAAATGTTACCTCCAAATTTATTAATCATTCAATTTATTAAAAAATAAAAATCAGGTAATCGAAAGCTAAATTTTCAAAAAATGTAAAAATTAATTTTCTTTCTTTCAAAATTTAAATATCCGAACCCGATCCGAAATAACCAAGCCGAACTAAAAATATCCGAATTCGATCCGAAGTACAAAAATACCCAAACAGGTTTTATACCCTTTTGACGAAATACCCAAAAATCCGGAATACCCGACCCAAACCCGAACGGGTATTCGAAAGCCCACCCCTATGCCGATATTATATAAAAGGTATGAGAAACAGTGGAAAAGTAGGTTAATTGGTTAGTCAGTGGATTATTAACTTTGGGCGTTATACAACACAATTTCTCTTTTTATTAGCATATTTTATTTGTTATAGATTGTGACATGTTTGGGTGTGACCATACCAGTACTAATGCACCGGGTCACATCAGAATTCTGCAGTTAAGAGTACTTGAGCGAGAGTAATAATAAGATAGGTGATATTCAGAGAAATCTTCGTGTTACACCCTTTTTAGTAATTTGATAAAAAAAAGATTGCGACATGTTTACTGCAGATTTGTCTCAATATATAGCAGTCATAAAACTGTCACACTACTACAAATCCTTACTGTATTTCTACATATTTTTGTCAAATGTATATACCTTTACTTGATTAAACTTATATTTTCTGTAAATAAACAAAGCTGACATTATTTAATGTCAATATTAGTTTACAAAAGAGGATATTAGCATTTACATCTAGAAAGTTAAATTTCATAAAATATATAAGCCCTTTTTTAAAAAAAGGTTAAATTTCATAGCATGTATGAAAAAAGACAAGACTTGGGTTCACCCCCTGGGGTGAACCTTTATATTCACCACTTGATTTATGACCAATCAATATGACATCTAGATAATTAAATAAATGTGGTGAATTTAAAGGTTCACCATAGGGGGTGAACCCAAGTCTTGTCCTATAATGACTCAAATTTATTGTTTTGTTACTAAAATAACTCATATTTTTCAAAAATAATTAGGATATTTTCCTGGTCTAAATTACTCTTTTGTCATTTTTATTGTCCGAAACGTTTGGTGCTGAAGATGAATTCATCTAAAATAAAAATGAAAAAAAACAAGTTACATTCAAGCGCAACAATACTAACAAACATTCAATCTAATGAATAGTTTATCAGAATTAAAACCCAAACAATTAATCTCATGCATAGTTCATCAGAATTAAAACCCAAACATTCAATCTCATCCATAATTCATCTATAAATCCGGCCTAATCAGGATTGCTAAGATTCTCAACTCGTGACTCATAATAGAGGAAGAAGAAAAAATTCAGATGCATGTCGCTAACCTGAGATTGATTCCTCGAAATCGCAGATGGTGGAGAGAGTGTGACGTCGAGATTTTGCGTATGAAACATGAGAGGCTCTGCTACCCTTCGATTAAATAGGTGATTAGGGTAGGGAATTCGAATCTAGGAAGAAACTGAATCGCTTCCTCTTCAGCCGTTTCGATTTCACATTAGGGTAGGGATTTCGAAACACAAAGTGTTGGAACTCGTAAATTTGTAACATGTGTGCTTCTGTACATACATTATACATACATAGTATATATTATATAAGTTCGGGTTATTTCAGGTCATACTTCGGTTATCGGTTTAAACCGAACCGAACCCATAGTCCAATGTATCGAAAAATTAAACCCGATCGGGTTTTCTCAATGAATTAAAACTGATCGGATACCGTTTTTCGAGTCGGGTCGGGTTCGGGTTTTGGGTTTTATGCCTAGGCCTACCAAATACAATGATCATAGTTAACCATTTAGAAACAACGATCAAAGGCAAAACCATTCAAAAAAATATGTTTTGGCCATGGAAGTGATTAATTAATTATCTAGTTTGTCCTGAAGGAAACCAGTAAGAACGTCCATTTCTTGTTTCTTGAGAGAGAAGCCAATCTCCACGCCTTCGCTTCCGTCTCTACTCTCCGCAAATGAAACCTCGCCTTGATTAATCGACACAAGCACTACTCTCTCGGTCTCCCCCACCCGTAATCTAACCCGTATACTCCAAAGCGGGTCGATCCGGCAACGGACAGAACCTGTGACCCTACAGGAGTAGACGAGTACACTTTGAAATGCTCCGGAATCTTCCAAGCCACATTCTCGTCCAATTCTTCAATGGAACCACTGACAAATCTTGCCGCAGCCAAAAACCCTTCTTCACCCAAAAACGCTGCGGCCGTCAATGGAATCCTAACGACGGCGGAAACACAGTTCCCGAAATAATTCAACGAAGCTCTTATCAAGCACATGAACGCGTTTCGACGTAACTGCTTGGAGTCTGATGATTCTCTCTTGAGCCGCTCGTGAAGCGTTTGGATATCTTCTCGAGTGAGATTTGACGTGAAGCGAGACAATGTCGAGATCGATCTCTGGCGACGGGAAATGCTTCAAAGATTTAAGGCTGTCTGATTCTTTGCCGCCGGCAAACGTTTTGGGGAAGGAGTTGAAAGCTTAATTATATATAGAAATTGGTTTGCTTGTCTACATATCTGGGCCCGTGATTTGAGAAAAATGCTTGTCATTTTTCCATGTGAAACGCCATGGTGAAACGCCATGGGGTGCGTTTAATCCGATGCAAAATCCTTGGGTTAGAAACAGGGTCACTTGGAGCGCATGGCGGAAGCTGACTCGTCCGAAACTCCTAACTCTTGTACCAATGGGTATAACTCGTGGCTAAGAGCATCTCCAATGTAAAACTCTATTTTTTTCTCAAAAATAGAGTAAAAGTGCTCCAACCCTACTCCATTTTTCACTCCATAATAGATTCATGAACAAACAAAAAATATATTACTCCATTTATGGAGTAAACTTCAAAATGGAGTGAGATATAGAGTTGGGTTGGAGCATTTGTTACTCCATATTCACTTTTACTCCATTTTAGAGTAAAAAATGGGGTTGGATTGGAGATGCCCTAAGGACACTTCATTTCCGGATAAACTTGAGAAGTCAGCATTTATGTTTTCTATTTATATCATACACATTATCACAATACAATTTTAAAATGTATTCTATAAAAGAACTTGTGAAAATCCCATAGATACTACAATTTTTGTGACAAAATAGCATGAAAAACTTCAAAAACATCCTTCATAAAACTAGAAGAAAAAAAAACTAAACCACCATATACCCTAACCTCTACCTTTAAAACTAAACCCTAAACTTTAATCACTAAACTCTAAACCTACATATAAAATATATTTTTGTATAATTTATTGTTTACATACTTTAAAATAATTATAATTTTAAAATTATAGGTTTAATTAATCATCTAGTTATAAATAGAGATATATTTGTCTTTTAACTTTTAATAAATGCTATTTGGATATTTTCCTCTTGTGTGAAATCTAGTTATCAATTCAAATAGATCAAATTAAGTTCATTATAAAACTTGTTGAAAATAAGTATATATTTATTTCTGGAATTATAAAGATTTGCTACATAAATGCAACTTTATGAACTATAAAATTATATGAACTTTTATGTTAGATCGAACAAGAAAAATCCTATGAAAAATAGAAATATGTAAATAAAAATAAATGACAGTAAAAAGTAATCTTTTAATAATAAATGATACGAAAGTTAGATGTGGAATTCAAAAAAAAAATTCTGAACACAAATAAGCAATAAACAACTAGACAAGTAAAGAAAAATATTATAAATACAAACCGCGCATTGATCCAAAAATAGAACTAGTATCCATATAAAAATCAGTATATACACACACACACATATATAATATATATATATAATATTAAAAATAAAAGAATAAATTATTATCTATAGATGAAATTAAGGGTTCGATATATATATATATATAATATTTAAAATAAAAGAATAAATTATTATCTATAGATGAAATTAAGGGTTCGATTGCGAACAATAAACAATATAATGATAGAAAATAATAAATAAATAAAAATATAAGAAATGAACGTAATTTAACTTTGATGTTATCTTTTAATATATAAATATCAAATTTGAAAATATTGTTATTGCTATTATCTCCGAAATAAATATATAATATAACTTTTAAATGAGTAATTAGATAAAGGGATAATTTGTAAATTACTCCACTAATAGATTGAAATTTGAAAACTAAACCTTCTATTTTAATTTTTTTGAAGACTACATTTTCTTAAATGTGAATTGACTTTTTACCCAGATTAGATATTTCAATAATTAAGATATAAATTCTAAACTAATAAAAATAATATTATTATAACTATTTATGTTTAAAATAAATTTATGTGTGTTGAAATAGATATGTTATTTTACCATTTAGAATAATACAATAATAAGTTTTTTTGTCATCACAAGAATATTATAAAATAAACAAAATTTAGCATGCAATTAATATAGATTATAATTTATTTTCTTAACCTTATATAAACAAGTCATGTTTGTTTGCATTCTTTTTTTTTATATTCTCTATAAAATATTCATTTTTCTTAGAAGTCATTATCTACCGGTCATATGCAATATGATTTTCCTAAAAGAAAACAAAACTATTGTCATAATAAAATAGAAGCATAATTAGAAACTGAAATTGATTCATGAATCAACAAGCTTTCTTAATTAGATGAGAGAAAGAATCTGTAAAACTAGAGAAATAAAAAGAAAATCAGAAATAGAGGATACAAAGAAGGAGATAGATATGTTATTTTACCATTTAAAATAATACGATAATCAGATTTTTTTTCATCACAAGAATATTATAAAATAAAAACCTTTATCATGAAATCAATATATATTTTATATTATTTTCTTAACCTTATATAAACAAATCATGTTTGTTTGCATTCTTTTTTTCGTATTCTCTACAAAATATTCATTCTTTTTAGAAGTCATTATGTACCAGCTATATGCAATATGATTTTTCGAAAAGAAAGAAAAGACATAGCTATTTTCATAATAAGATAGAAGCATAATTAAATCGACAAGCTTTTTTAATTAGACCAGAGAAAGAATATGTTAAAACTAGAGAAATAAACTAGAGGATACAACGAAAGAGACGAGACGTCATCTTGAGTTATTATTTTATTTTTTCTAACTAATAAAAAGTTTAAGATATGTTAAAAGCATATTGGGTTATCTAAAGATTTTTGATTTGAAACAATTTTTTTGTAAACCCGTTATTTTTAATATAAAATAAATTAGGAATTGGAAAATATTAAGATAGGACAATTTTGGTAAATTTGTATTTACTTAAATGTATTTTTCCAAAAACTTAAACAATAGTGTAGTTTTCAAATTATAAGCTTAAAATATTTCTTTAAAACAAAATAAAAGCTTTATATATCATAAAACCTACGATTCACTACATATTTTTAAACTAACCGGTTTAGTAGTTGCACAAAAAACACCGGTTTAGTCATAACCATAAACAATTTGAATGATTTAGCTTACTGGGAGCTGTTTGACGAACGTTTTGGGAATGTTTATATGATAGTTTGACTTTAAGTTGGTGTCCCTCGTTGAGCTTAGTAACGTGAGCTTATTATCCTAGTGGAGACAGCAAGGTGATTGATCAATTGTGCCGAATTCACCATTTTTCCTGTTCAAACAAAATATGGTGTCCCTATGATATTTTATAAAATATCCCCATGTGAGACGACAGTCTGTAAAATTTTGAAACCGAACACAATCTCCGATATTAAAAGAAGACTAGCTTTTGACCCGCGCGCCCGCGCGGGTGATATAGTTATCTAAATCTTTTACTTGTCTCTCATTTAAGTTAATATTTTTTCTATGTTTAAACATAATATGAGTTCCATGCTATAATATGTAAAAAACATATTTGAATGTGATTGGTAGTGACTGTGGGTGCTCTCTACCGTCTATTTATTTCTAGAACATTAAATCTACACCAATCTTGATTTATATTTTTTCTAAAGCTTACAACCTTTTTTTTTAATCCACAGCACTTCTTTAAATTTATGTCTTTACAATTTTTCTGCAGAAACAAATATCTACAGTCCAAATCTAAAGACTTTTAAAAATTAAAAATCTAAAGCCAAAACAAAAAAGTTCGCAGCAATATTTCTACAGCCGAAAAATGAAATCACAGCTCTTACGAATCACAACCTTTGTGTTTATAATAGGCACGACATCATATGTTATTCATAGTTATATTGAAATGTTTATTATATACTAAATAATAATTTGCAAAAGATTTACTTATTTTAACAAAATATATATTAATCTAGTGAATTAAATGTTTTTACAGAATTTAAGAAGAATTGTTAGTTTTAAAATCATTTTCTAAACGCAAAAGTTATAATGAATATTTTGTAAACCAAATAACAAATCACAAAAATATGAAATAACAACTATAATCTAGGCAGCCCAATATCGTGATCAAATTTGAGCTGTTAATAAATATATTGATTTGGGCTATAATAATATATGATTTATTAAAAGTCCATTAAAGTTCTGTTAATTTTTTTCCGGGAACTTCCAAGTAAACACAAAGAATTTTTATTTCCGTAGAAAAGAGTAGTGTGGCCTTTAATTTCTTTCTCCCCCTTGGCAATCGTTTCTTCTAGAGACCAAATAAAGGTTTAGATTTTGATCGTTTCTTCTATTGTTGATGATCTTGAGGTTTGGTTTCGCTTATTATATATTGATAGCAATCTCCGACCTGTTGAAGATCTGTCTTATCACATCTCCCTTACTAACAAACCTGCTTCTATGGAGATGATGATCAGAGATAATTTTGAGGATTCAACATAGATGTAGTCGACATGCAAAGGTTTCTTTTCTTGTTAATTATTTAATTATATCTTGCTCCATATATATAATTTTCTCAATATTAGATCAATCTAATAGATTTTAGATTTTGTAATCAGAACCAAGATGGAGATATGGAGAAAGAGTTTCACAATTGAAGATTTACTCTATAGATAAGGAATTTTCCCAATTGATATAGAAGCCGCATGTCAATATTGAAATTAATGAATTGTCTTCTGGGTCTTATATTTTTTTTTTACTTGCAGATATAGGAACCTGGGAAATAGAAGAACAAAAAGGTAGACATTGAAGACATAATCGACATAATGTTTCATTCCTTTTATATGAGAGTTAGTTTGTAAGTAGCATGGATCTTGTTATCCTAAAAAAAAACACACAGTCATATTAGAATGAAGTGAAGCAAATAACTATAAGAGCATCTCCAATGGTGTTACCACCATTGGAGTCCTTAAGATTATTAAACTAGTTTTTTTTTTTTTTAGAATAGCTAAGGATTCTAATCCAAAAAAAATGTCCAATAGTGTTTTTTATATTTGAATCCTTAGCAATATGAAACAATCAAACAAACATCAAACCAAAACTTCAAAATCACATAAACTTTAAACACTAATAGAGTAGTAACAAAAGTCAGCAAGAATAAAAATTTGAGGAATAGTATAAAAAAGAGAGAGGATGATAACCGTCTTCGTCCTGGACTTGAGCGTGAAGCAATAGAAGCTTGAAGCCAGAGGTATTGTCCCTAACGATCTTCCTCAGTGTCCACTCGGACGCCTTTTTGCTGCTTATCGACGCGTGCGTGTAGCCTTTGATCGTCGACTCGTTCACCGCCACCATCACTCGACTTGGATAGAGAAACCACAACAAGAATTAAAGGCGAGAAACCACAGCAAGAAAGGAGATATCTAGAGAAACCACGGCTAGATTATAATAATGTAAGAGGCTAGAGAAACTAAACTAACTAGCTACCAAAGCTAAACTTCCTCCTCAACAAGCAGCTAAGAAAGACAACATCAGCATGTGAGATTAGTACCTTCAACGGATGCAAAGGGAAGGCCTGCTGTATCCTCAAAACCTACAGTAAGATAAAAGATATATCAACAAAGACTTACCCAAATCAAGTATCACCAAAAGGGTAAACAAAACTGAAACCTAGTAACACTTATATCACCCTGAAAAAAAAAAGAATCTGCTCAATGTACTTTGGCAAATCCACCGCCTCCTCGTTTCTTAGCCTTTACTGGCCTATTATTAACACATACACAACAAAGTTTAATCTCTTTTCCTTAATAATAATCCCTATGAACTCAATTCTAAACAGACTTAAAACCCATCTCTCAATTCAACAAAGTGGTCATCTTAATTAGAAAACATTTTGATTGGTTCGATTCAATCATACAAAGAACTTCAATCAAACAACAGTAAGTAAGAAGAACTTTGGCCTGCAACATTTGTCACTTCACCTGTATTGCACACTCTAAGCATCACCAACAAAACAAACGCATTCAGGCTCATCATTACCATATGCTATCAGTAGGATTGGGATTTCAGACAGGAACTTACTTTGCCTTGTAACGTATCGGCGAGACCGAGGGTGGGAGAAGAGGTGGAGAGGGCGGCGATGGAATTAATCTCTTGAAAGAGGGGGAGGAGTCGGGAGAAGAGTGGCGGATTCCGATTTGGGGCTTTGGGAGTGGAGGAAGCAGAGGCCGGAGGAGTCGGGAGAAGAGTCGCCTTCATTCGCCACACAGATTTTTTTTTTCATCTCCAATCTAAATAATTTTTTTTAACACAACCCTCTCTTCACCAATCAGACACTGCCAACACATTAAGGACTTAATCCTTAATATCCTTAGTTAAGGATTGATCCTTAAGTTACACCAAATATTATATATTTTTTTAATCACTTTGCCTAAGAATTAGAGCTAAGGACTGCCTAATATCCCCCTTTGCGGATGCTCTAATGATTGGAACAAAGCTATAAACAAAACGTTACCCATTCATCAGCCAAAATCATCTCGAAGGAATTCCTTCCAAAAGATATCTTTTTGCTTTCATGAATGCAAACTCCACTTAAACTCGCTAGTTGTTTTTGAAAGGTCTTGGTTTGGTGAGAGGGGAAAAGGTCTTAACCTTAGACATGTTTAAGTTTTCTGGTTGCGTTGATATTTTAACGGATGATACAGGATATACATATATATATATTTGGCATTGTGAAGGATATGTTTAATAAGATAAATCACAATATTTTGGTAGTTTTGATTGTTACGCAAAATCATACAAACATATTTATTTTCCTTTTAAATTATAAAAAAGCAGAATATACTTTATACATATAAGGAATACATGTTTTGCAAGTTTAAATAAAGAGTATAAAAGAATATTATGATTGTGTTAATTAATAGATACCCTTTTGATATGGTAATTGCATAGAAATAGGAAAAAAAATTGGATGTGATTTTGTTTTCGAATCAAAGAATATTGTGTTATGATTTTCTGCAATTAATGGTGTTTGCATGGAAGTAGGAATCATTATTTGAATAGTATTGAGTTTTGGAAGGAAAATAGAATATTTAGGTACGATTTTGAACACAAAAAAAATCTAACGATATCGATAATATATAACTAACATAACTAATAATTTTAAAGAAATTATAACTTCGGTAAACACCAAAATCGATAAAACCATACCTTGATTAGATCAAAAATTTCAAAATTATAATATTAGTAGAAGTATAAAACCGGTAAACCTAAGCTTTGATTTAATCATTATAGACAATGTTGTTCTGCACAATAGATTTCCAATTGCTTTGTCTATAATCGTTTTGCTATGGAGAAACATGGTCTCATCTTAATTATGATCAATCGTTTGGTTGCAGGTTTACATGAGTATTGGTTTACTACTGGTCATATGCACATGCATATTTGTTTCATATAATATAAGTTAGGTGATGGTTCAACATAATTAATTAGATTATATATCAGACGGAATGGTTTAGTAACGTAATAGTTTGGTAAGGAGAGCAGCGATGTTTTTGGTTTAGCAAGTATTGGTTTAGTAACGATAGAAACTATTATTTGGTTCATGAAATCAATGTGATAGAAAAAGTGTAAAACTACGGTGTTTTAGTCGGTGGCATTAGTTAGTAATTACTGAGCAAAACTAAGGGCTAATTTTATTTTGTACTTCAGCCTTAATAGTTTAGATGATGGCATGCCTTTAAACTATAAACGTGGATAATTTTTAATAGTCTTCTCAGGTGACACATTACATTTGTCTATTTTTGTGTGTTTTGATTAGTATTCAACTAGATTATGAGTGCGGGCTTTGAATTTTTTAATATAAAACTATTTACTGAAAATTTTAAAATTACAATTTATTTTTATATTTTTAGGTTGCTATAAACCATCCGGACTGAAAGTGATCTGGCTCAAACATGATGATGACATTTATAATATTCGAATGACACTTATTTAAATTTAAAAGCCGTAAAACACGATATTTATTTAAGTTATTCAGTACAGAAGTTTTCAAAATTGTTTTTATGTTTTTTTTTTCAGAAATGAAACAATACTATTGGATCTTTAGGACAATTATCTCTTTTTATTTGTACATAATATTATTTCGAAATATTTTTTTACTTGTGCATTTTTTTATAATTTTTCTAACCTCTACAGTTGATTTTCTATGAAATTTACTAATCAGATATTAACCAATTGTTATTTGTTTATTTGTTTTAAAATGTAACAAAATATTGAATTTTTTATTTCAAACATTAGTTTTATATGAATTATTATAAATTATTTCTATTTTATTTAATATTGTATCCTATAAATATCTATATGTGATTAAACTAAATTGTATAACACTATATTTTGTAAATATTGATATATTTAATATGGAATGTATTTCTGTTTGGTATTTTTACTACAGAAAACAACAACCATTAAATGGTGAAGAAAATATAGTATTATTTAATTTGTTTTATATAAAAAAGTTTACTAAATCGGGCCAAGCTTTATGATACAATTAGATTTTGACCCGCACTTTTAAAAGCGCGGAATGGTTTCTTTTTAGAATATTATATTTTATAACATATGTTTTTGTATGAGATATATAAATATGTTTTTTGTATATGTGTATTAGTTGTTTTATATGTTTAGAGTGACCATTTTTGAGATACAAAGGTAATACTATATAAAATGATGCTGATTTATAATATTTATATTTAAAGTCAATAGTTTTGAAAAGGATGGAATATTAAATTTTTATTAAAATTAAATCAATGCTATTAAAGTTAAAAAAAATTATAATTATTTGGTTTAACCTTTGATATAATTAAACAAATTTAATTAACAAAATCAATAAAATAATATAGCGCTATAACTCTATATGTAAGTATTATGAATTATAAAATGAATGCCTATACTGAATATCAATAGAAAAGCCATTTATTGTTTCTTGAAATAATGAAATAATATTTTTCAAATGAGTTAAATTTATTATTAGTCTAAACAAAATAGAGTGTTTTTTTTATAAATCCATGTAAAATTATACTCCCTCCGTTTCAAAATAATTGATGTTTTGGTTAATGCACAAGAATTAAGACATACACTTTTACCTAGAATGTATCATTTAAAATATAAATAAAAACTAATTCAACCAATCATCAAAAGAACTATAAAAATATCATTGGCTACACAATCTTCAATAAACTAAAACTAATATAAAAATACCAAAACATCATGTATTTTGAAACATCAAAACTCTTCAAAACATCATCTAATTTGAAACAGAGGGAATATTAAACAATTTGGGCTTTTGATGGCCCATCTTAAGTAAAAAAGATTTAAAACTAACCAAAAAAAGTTTGATTACTCGGTCTAACAGTACACCTAATTCAGTCATTTAAAAAAATAATCATTGAATTTTCATGTTAGTTGTATCTAGTAAATGGTTGAGTTTTTTTGTATTTAGTGATGTTGATTGATGACAAAGTTAATAAAATATGATATTTTAATTTCATATAATATTTTTAAATAAAATTATGAGCATATTACGAAAGCTAAAAAATGGAAATGGTTAAAGAATATACCGGTAATATTCTTATTACGAAAATCGATATTTATAAAAGCTTGATAATTTGTAGTTCTTTGTAAATAAAATTGAATCATAAACATCATAAAGTGATTACTTTGGTATATATTTTCATAAACAAAAAAACTATTACAAATAATATTTTCTAAACTCTAAAGCATTTATAGCTGTATATATTTTCATGCCCTTGGCATACCAAAAAGTCATATAATATGAGACATGGGAAAAATATGTCTCGGTGTGGAAATAATATTATTTGTACGATATGTTAATTTCTGTTTAGTTTTTGTTATATTTTAGGGTTTTTTTTGGTAACTGATATATTTTAGGGTTAAGGGCCATATAGTTTAGGATTCTGCTTATAATTACGATTGTTTGGGTTTCAAGAGAATCCTTGATAATTATAATACTGGGAATCGATGGTATAATTGGTGGAGAGAGAACATTAATGGCTCAAATGTGATTTGTCTATAATTAGTTGATTTTTATTGGTTGTTTTTGTTTAATTGACTAAAATAATTAATAACACTTCAAAAAAGGTAATGGCATGATCTTGTAAATAACTATAAAAATTAAGGGCAGAATCCTATTAAAGATTCTGATTTAATAGTATAGATGTTCATCATGGAGAAAAAATTAAAATGAATTTTGGTCCAGTTTGAAGTTCAGAGACATGATTATTTGATCTATACTAATAAAGTTGACTTGAAACTCTCCTCATTAAGCCACCTCATCACACCCTATTCCAAATTGTGACACGTGGCAAGTAATGGAAGAGCTTCTTTTTTGCCTTTTGCTTCAAACTCTCGGATCTTCTTTTTCCTTCTTTTTTTATTTTAAACTCGAGCACATGTGGATTTTATGATTATTCATTGGGTTATAAGCAAATAACAAAATTTGTTTTCATCGTTTAGAGTGATTATATCATTTCTGCATTTCATATTTATATTTTCATTATCAACTTCAAATAAATTCCTTTTAATTCATCTCACAATCACATGAAAAATTAGTGATCACATATGACTATAGAAAAACGCTTCTACGATTACACAATATAAAATTTATTACTCAGGATTTGATATTAGAAAAAAATATTACAAAAACTACATCAACTATACAAGGCAAATTTACTTACAAAACTCAGAAAGTTATATACTAATGTCGTTCTTATAACACTCATACAAATACAAATCATTACGTTACTACTTATAACAAAACAACAATCCATATATCACCCAGCGTCTGCATAAACAAAACAAAACTAATTTCCAACAAACATAAATTATATGAAACAAACCATATAATAAAACTCATACAAATTTAACCTATGATTCCAATGGTTTTAAAACACCGCCTCCTATACAAATTTAACTACTAAAAGTAGAAGGTTGAAAACAACATAAAAAACTAATAAAGCTCTCTACAGATTAGTCTTGATCAAAAGTAACAACTAATCATAAACTAAAACAGTCAATTCAACACAAATCATTAACTCCGAAAATTTAACGCCTCTGAATAAATTATCCTTTAAATAAAACACTAGAACAAGTCAAGAAAATAATATACTAAAACTCACCATATATAAGACATATCTACACTACTAAGCCTGGACATTTTAATCTGGACCCAAAAATCCGAACTAGAACCTACTCGAAAATACCCGAACTGGACCTGACCCGAAAATTTATAAGTACCTATTGGGTCCAAAAACTTTCTACCCGAAAGAACCAAAAAGAACAGACAGAATTGACCCGGACTCGAAACGAACCGACCCAAATAGATCCGATCCAATTAGAACCAATTCATACCCAATTTAAAAACATAAATATCCAAAAACTATGTTTTGTTTTGTTCTGTTCTATTTTCTATATTTTATTTTATGATTTAGTTGAAATATTTGTTTGTTAACAATATTTTTTATTATTTTTTAATATTTTCAAGTAATATGAAAATTTAAATCTAAAATTTAGAATTTAAAAATGTTTTATTTTAGTTTTTAATAGTTTTTTAAGTTATTTTGTAAATTTTAGATATATATGATATATTTTGACTAATGTTGATGGAATTTGCGTATTTGTTTCTTTTTAGATCTTAAATATCCGAACCAGACTCGGACACGATACGGACCCGAAAAATAATGGGTATATTACAAATATTTTAATTATAGACCCGAGCCGACCCGAATCTGAAAAGAACCAACCCAAATCCGGACCGAAAATTTAGAAGTACCTATTGGGTCCAAATATTTTGGACCCAAAAGACCCATACCCGGAAGGAACCGGTCCGAACCCGACCGAAGACCCGAACGGTCAGACCTATACACCACCTTATGCTCCCACAATGTAACCAAAAATGAATCCTGAACCACTTCTCTCTCATCACCCCACCAAACAAGAACTTCAGGAAAAAATCAACGGCAAACACTCCAAATCTACATTCACCGTCCCAGCATTCAACAATCCATCATTGATTTTCAGCTACTGTCTACTATCGATAATCAAGATATATTTAATGACTCAACAACTGAAGCCATGAAATTCATGTTAACATACCATGACATTCACTGTCCAAACTCAGTGTTCCTTATTCAAAAAAATACCCAATACATGATGAATGTACTGAAAAACAATGACAATATCTTAACTAACGATTTTCAAGTTACTTTTACTATCAAGGACTACAATCAAAACAATACTGCAAGACTTGACGTTGATCTTATCATCACATATCTAGAGGGAGCCAATAAGTCTACAACTACAAAAGAGAAACACGATATATGCATAATATGTTTTGGAAATTACGAAACAATCTTAGCTCTCTCTCTCTCTTGCGGTCACAATTTTCATTTCTCTTGCATTGATCAATGACTTCGAACAATTCATTCAAAAAAAAATGATTTCGAACAAACATAAACTGTCCCATATGCAAGGAAAAATAATTTATGATTCCAACTTTAATACAATAAATAATGGGGTTAATCATGTTTTAGTCTCCAATGTCATTTTTGTAATATTTCTATTTCTTTTATAATTAACACCCAAAATCAATAAGTATTTTTCCTTACTATGAATGTTTTCCAATCTCACCATTACATTTTCTTAGAAAACAAATCACAACAACAAATGGAATACTTCATTTCAGCCGAGAAAATCAATAAAAATATGTGTACTTCATTTTAAACCACGTATATATACATTACACATAAAACAATATATACACCAATAAATTTATGTATAAAAATGCACAGATAGACAAAACAAACTCATCATAATCGTGGATAGCAAAATGATGACTGCTAATTTCATGAAGAATTAAGCACAAATACTAACCTCTATAGCAAAAAATGGTACAACATAAACAAAACATATATAAACACAATAGACAACCGCTCCGCGTGAAGTGCGGACAAACCACTAGTATGTTTATAAAGTTGGGTTTGTCCGGCCCGTTTAGTAAAACAACGTGAAGCCTCGTAAATGTTTAAGTCAATTGTTTTATTCTCGACATTAGAAAGATTGTAACCAAAACTACTGTATTTTAAAATTAGTGGCATAAGTATGTAATTATTGAGTAAAATTCAGGGCTAAGTACAAAATGTAATTCAATTTTAATAGATTAGATTAGAAGTTTTTACTATTGAACATCATTTTTGACATTTCTTTTTGGCTAAAGATTGACTTTTTGATATTGAAGAAAGTCGCGAGGGTGGAATTCTGCTCGCCTCTTTGCTAAAACCTCTCATGATCTCCTTAAAATCTAAGCCGAAGTATTGTCTGTGTCTTTCCTGAAAATGTTGTGATATAAGAATAAAAATGGCACACTATTCACCATATTAGCACTTAATGTATCACGAAAAGTGATCTATTTTTTTAATGGACAGGACTTGCATTCACCCCCTGTGGTGAATGCCCTGTGGTGAATGCTATAATTCACCCCTCTCCTCTCCACCAATCAAATTTCCATGTTGGCTTAATTTAAACAAAAAGGAAATCAAGAGAAAAAAGGAAAATAGGTTGGAAAAAAAAATATACCGTCGCCGTTAACAGTTTCCATAGGAAACGTGATCTGAATTTTTTTTTCCATCGACATCTTCTTCTTCTTCTTCTTCATCCCCTGCAGAAACTCCCAAACAATCCTTCAAATATATGTAAGTATTAATTAGCTATAAGTTTAGGGTTGTTAGATTTTCTCTAATCATGGTTTAAAAGAAGCGTGTAACTGTTTTCAGAGTTTTAACCTCTGACTTTAATTTTTTTTTTTTGCTGTGTATGCTGTGATCATATAGCTATAAGCTTAGGGTTGTTAGATTTTCTCTAATCATGGTGAATTGATGATCATATTTGTTTTTTTTTTAGATTTTCTGATTATCACATCTACGTATGAATATAGTTATTGAATCAATTACGTGTTACTATGATTTTCTTCCTTTATTATGATGGTGACAAAATAAGGTCAAGTCGTGAGCCTTTTTGTGTTACCCCTAATTGTTCTATGTTATATCTACTAAAATATTTAACTGGTGTTTGTATTTTTCTATGTAGTTGCAATGGAGAGTAGTCATTTAAGTGGTAAAGAAACTGATTCTGCTGGTGAGGATGAATCTAATTTGCAAGTTTCAGGTGAAACCAGTTTGTTAAGTCAGAAGTCAGATGAGTTTTTAGCTGAGGAAAAAGATGTTACACTCAATGATGATGATAGCGATGAGGATGCTTCAGTCAGTGATGACGATGAAGAAAAGGACATATGCAACAACGAGGATTATCTTCAGACTGAAGATGTTGGTTCTTTAGAAGCAAGTAATGAAAATCAGAAAAAATCTGAACTATGCATCGGAATGGAGTTTAGTTCTGATGAGTCTGCATATAAAGCTTATAGAAAGTATGGAGGAAATCATGGTTTCGACGTGAGGAGACAGCGGACTTCGAGAAAAAACCAGAAGCTAGTAAGGATGGTTTATGTATGCTCAAAAGAGGGATTTAGACAAGAATCTAAGGTCAAGACATCATTTTCACGACCAACCACAAGGTGTGGTTGTCAAGCTCGCATATCTTGCTATCTTCAGAGTAATGGAAGATATAAGATTGTGACTTTTGAGCAGAATCATAACCATGATTTAGTGAGGACGCCTATGAAACATTTGTTGAAGAGTAACAGAGCAATCTCTGTCTCTCAAAAACAACATGCTGATGATGCTGATATGTCAGGAATTTCAGCAAAAGCAACCATTGAAATGATGAGCAGAGAAGTTGGGGGGCGAGCAAATCTGGGTTTTGTGGATAAAGACCTGAAAAACTACATATACCGTAAGCGAATGGCAGCAATGGAAAAGGGAGATGCTGGAGCTGTTTTGGAGTACTTTCAGAAAAAGAAAGAGGATAATCCATCTTTTTTTTACTCAATGCAACTTGATGAGGACGATATGATCACTAATATCTTCTGGGCAGATGATCGGTCAATTAGTGATTACAATCTTTTTGGAGATGTCCTTTGCTTTGATACAACTTACAAGACCAACGAATGTGACAAACCCTTTGCTCCATTTGTCGGCGTCAATCATCATAAGCAAACGATCGTGTTTGGTGCTGCTCTCTTATATGATGAAACGACGGAGTCTTTTGAGTGGCTTTTTCAGACTTTTCTTGGAGCAATGTCTGGAAAACAACCGCAAACAATTTTTACAGACCAATGTGCAGCAATGGCAAATGCAATAGGAAAATTGTTCCCTGAAACAAAACATAGGTTATGTGTTTGGCATATTTATCAAAATGCTGCAAAGAGGTTGAGTCGTGTATTTCATGGACCAGACCAGTTTGCCACAGACTTTGGAAAATGTGTATTTGACCATGAGAATGAAGCAGAGTGGTTATCAGCATGGAGTGAAATGCTCGAGAAGCATGGATTGACAGAGAATAAATGGCTGAAGGATTTGTTTGGACTGAGAGAAAAATGGGCAATGGTATATGGTCGTCAAACTTTTACAGCCGATATGATGAGCACACAGCGTAGTGAAAGTATGAATAATATTTTGAAGAAATACTTGAAGCGCGGTTTTAACTTGCGGCGCTTCTTTGAACACTATGAGAGAGTATTGGATGATCGGCGATTTAAAGAATTAACTGCTGACTTTGGCATGATGCATACCTCGCCAGTGTTATCAGCTCCTGTAGAAATGTTACAACATGCAGTGGACGTGTATACACCAGAAGTCTTTACTTTGTTTCAGAAGGAATACACAGCTATAGGTGATTAGGTTGCCAAAAGGGTCAATAAGTCTGAGATGGTAAGTGCTGAATAAAATGTATCTTTTCGTGGTGTTGGGATAAATCATTTGGTTGACTATGTTGCTGCAAACGAAACGATACATTGTAGTTGTATGAAGTTTTCTTTTGCTGGAATCTTATGCCGTCATGCGTTAAAAGTGTTGGCCAAGAAGGATGTTAGAAGAATTCCAGCTACCTACATTCTGAATCGATGGAGTAAAGAGGCTAAAACACGAACCTTTTCTTTTTATCATTCAGCCACACCTAATGATAGAGTTGAACAGTCAATCGGAAAGAGATATAGTCGTTTATGTCGTACTTTCCGTGAGATTGCATCTGTTGCTGCTGAACATACAGAACTGACGTTGTGTGCCGATGAAGCTGCCTTTCAGTTGCTTGGAAAATTAGCGGAAAAGAAAAAGGAACTCATAACGGCTAATAAATGGATGCTCCAGACTTCAGATTTTGAGCTTGTGGAAGAAGAAGAAAAAGAAGAAATTCTAAATGCACGTGGAATAAAAAGAAAAAATCCTCCTGGACGACCAAAGAACCAAAAAGTAGGACGCCATGGTCGATATATGAGTGTGCTTGAAACGAAAAATCGTGGTATATCAAAATCATCCAATAATGCTACAGCCAAAAAAAAGTTGTCATTTCAGGTATTTGATTTATATTTTTTTTGTTCAATCTTCTGTAAACTTTTGGGACTTAATCAATCTATATATTTCAGGACTCAAGTCTTCCTTCTGATACCCAATTATCTGTTGCTGCCACTAGTTTGACCTTAGACAATGAGCCTTCTTTTTCACAACTACTCCAGGTTAATACTCTATTCTCTGTACTATTTATATTTGAATTATCTGTCATTTTTTTTTAAATTGCATGTCTCGTATTTTGTAGGGATTTGAGAAGAATTGTGGTGGATCATCGTGAAACTCTCTTATTTTAAATGTGAAAGCAGACCTTAATTATGTTTTGTTTTTGTTCTTACTTTTGGTGTTTCTAGCAATTTCTTGATTTTACACAAACCCAAAGCAGGAACTTTTAAACTAGAAGGGATCATTATTTTTCACGTTTTTATCAATTTCTTGATTTTACACAAACCCGAAAAGCTCGACTGAACGGTATAAGCCAGACAGTTCTTGGACCATTCTTGCCAAGATTGAAATACTTTCAGTGACCAATAAAAGTTTTATTATAAAACGGTGAACAGATCTTTTTTAATTAAGTTTTAGAGTAACCCTGAGAATAGTTTTATCATCTATGTTTAATGGCAGAAAATAAAGGTCTGAGAACATGAAAGCAAAACAGAACATAGTAAAGCTTTAAAAGAACAGAGCAAGGACATAAAATCTAAACCTAAAGCAAATAGAGTTTTAAGCTCGGCACCACACAAGCGATTCAAGCTTTAACGGTGGAGCACCAATCTCAGATGATCATGAAAAGTATTTCGAGTTAGGTGACCTTAACTATGGTCTTTCACTGATTCATTCTAAAGCATGTACTGTTTTCAGAGTTGTTATACAATAAAAATCTCTCTCTCTCTCTTCTCTCTCTTTTGAAAATGATTATTAGAAGGAAAAAAGAAGTGTCTGATCTTTAGACTCTTGGTGTGTATGGATGTTACTGACTCGGTGGAGGAGGCATCTGAGATTTAGCAAAACTGATCCATGTAGCAATTCCAGCGGCTAAGATGACCCATCCCATCAAATCATACTTGAGATCACTGTTCTTCTTTTTCTTCGCTGTCTGCAGCGAGAAGAAAACACACAAAAAACGTTAGTTAGATTTAATCAAAACCCTCCAATTTTGCATTTTTGAGTAAAAAAGAAAGGACCTTTGAAGTTGAGGCAGTGGATGATGGTCCAGCAACACCTCCTAGAGCTTGTGGGCCTGAACCATGGCTATGAGCCGTTTTATGCAGCTCTGGAGCCTGCAAGCGTGTTGGTCAAAAGAACAAAAATTAATGAGAGTCCAAACCACTAGCTTCTTAAGTCTATATGTTCTTATTGATATTCACGTTTCTTCTTTACTCTTCCGTTTCTTGCGCCTCAAGTCTCTTCTTCTTCTTCCTTCCTTGTAACTTGTTCTCTGCTACTCTTCTTTGCTTTTATTATTAGGAACTTCTTCTTAGATCCACGTTTGTAGATATAATCAAAAGTTTAATTACAATAAAAAATTTATCTTTTAACTTGATGCTCTTCTTCTCCATCTTCTTCTTTGTTGTTTGATTCTCTGTCCTAAGTAATGATCACAGCATACATAGCAAAAAAAAAAATTAAACTCAGAGGTTAATTATGTGATAACTAATTAGTACTTACATATATTTGAAGGATTGTTTGAGAGTTTCTGCAGGGGGTGAAGAAGAAGAAGAAGAAGATGTCGATGGAAAAAAAAATTCAGATCACGTTTCCTATGGAAACTGTTAACGGCGACGGTATATTTTTTTTTTCCAACCTATTTTCCTTTTTTCTCTTGATTTTCTTTTTGTTTAAATTAAGCCAACATGGCAATTTGATTGGTGGAGAGGAGAGGGGTGAATTATAGCATTCACCACAGGGGGTGAATGCAAGTCCTGTCCTTTTTTAATCCGTCGTTAAGCAAATCAATCAAAGCCTCCATTTCGTGTTTCTTGAGCGAGAAGCCAACCTCCACACCACCATCCCCATCTCTACCCTCTGCCATAGATATCGCTTCCCCTTGATCGATCGACACAACTAAAACTCTCTCGGGTCTACCCCACCCGAAATCCAACCCGTACACGCCAAACCGGGTCGACCCGGCAACAGACACAAGCTGCGCCCCTGGCGGAAAAACGGGAAACGAGGCCAACATATCCACAAGCTTCAGCGCAACAGTCTCATCCAACTCCTCAACCGAATCGCTAACATTGCTAGCAGCAGCCAAGAACCCTTCTTCACCCATAAACGTCTCCGCCGCTAACGCCATTTTAAACGTAGCCGAAACGCAGTTCCCGAAATAACTCGACGGGACGGGCGGATCAAGAAGGCCTCGACAATCCACAGCGAATCCGTACCCGATTGGTCTACTCGGGTCACCGCCTCGAGCTCTGATTAAACATGTTAACGCGTACGAATACGTAACTACAAACGTCGACAATCTCAGCTCTTTAGGTGACGTTGAAGCAGAGGACTCTCTCTTGAGTCGCTCACGAAGCGTTTGGATATCTTCACGGGTGAGTTCCAGAGTGAACCGGACGACGTCTGGACTTAGCTCCGGCGACGGAAGAAGTTTCAAGCTCTTGGGGTTGTCTGGTTCTTTACCGCCGGAGAACATTTTGAGTAGAGAGTACCACTCGTTCAGAATCTTCGCTTCGATATTGTTCGAATTTTTAATGACCGTACGATCGTAAAGGGGGATTAGATCCTGTGGTAAGGAAGTGTTTACCGTTTGGTCTTGTTGGCGTTTGCATGTTTCTGCCCAGAATTTAAGAAACATGGTCGCCGTTTTCCCGTCCAGAACGCCATGGTGTGCAGTCACGCCGATGCAAAACCCTTGGTTTGGGAATAGCGTGACTTGAAACGACACGGCGGAGGCCAAGTCGTCGGAGACATGTAACTCGGGCACCAAAGGGTACAACTCGGCGGCGGGGAACGGTTTGTTTCCGGCTAAACGGGAGAGATCAGCATCCGACTCGGCGACAGTGAATGAAACGGCGTCGTTTGGGGAGTAAACGATGCTCGGTTTCTGGTCGAGTGAGTCCCAGACGAGGCTTCCGGCGAGTGGGAGATAGTGAGAGAGGGATGAGGAGAGAGAGGATTTGAGGTTTGGGACGATGACTGAGTCGAAGAGAGGGCGAGTTGCGTCAGCGAGTTGGTAGAAGATGACTCGTTCGACGGGGTGGAATTTGAACCAGAAAATGTCGAAATAGGTGAGGGGAAGAGTGAGTGACTCGGACGAGGCAGAAGGGGTGACTCGTGACACGTCAATGACGTTAAGTGAAGAATCCATTTTTTTTTCACGAAATGTTGTGGTGTAGGAGAGATAACTCAGATAAGTGGTGGCTAACTAGCCACCGTATATATGGGGGAGATTTAGGTAGAGATGTTCAATTTTGCTTAAACAAGAGGAAACAAAAACTAAAATGGAAAGAAATAAGAAAATTAGGCCATATATACACAAAAATCAAATAAAAATCACTAAATAACTAAAATTTTAACCCCCTCCTAGTCGACTTATTATCCGCTCCGGATTGGTTCTGAAAATAGAATATCCTAGATGCCTGGATCTGAATCCGGATACTAAAATCTGGGATTCGTCAAAATCGAATCCCGATGGATATCTTAATTTTTGGATCCGGATATTCGGATTTGGATCCGTGTTTTTAAAATATATTAATATTTAAAATTTATTAATAATTATATTTGATATATTAATATTTATAAATTAAATTAGTCATATATTAATATTTTAATTTTAATAATAATATATGCATAAATATATTCACAAATGTTGTAAAATATTTAATTTATTTGATATTTTTAGATTTGTTTTGTATTTTTAAAAATATACATTTTTAAAAATTATTTTTCGGATCCAGATCCAAACCCGGATACTTGCAGATATCATAATTGCTAATGGATATCCGGAAGGCACGGATCAGAATCCGGATATCAAAATTACGGATCCGGATCCGGATTCAGGTATCCAAATATGTCGGATATCCAGATCCGTTCCCCGCCTACCCGCTCCTATTTTTTTCATATCTCTCTACTCTTTCTTTCAAAATTTAATTTTCCTTTTCTGATTATTTGCAAAATATATCCTAAAAATATATGAATTTTAAATCTTGTTTTAACCCCCAAAAAGGTTAAAAATATTGAAATCAAGCTGGTCTTCGTGGTCAATGGTTAATTATTTTCAAAATTAGCAGTAAATCTTTTCCAAAAACTATGTTCTATCTTTCCTTTTCCTAATTTCAAAAGTAAAAATATATAATGATTTTGTGTTTTAGCTATTACATATAACTTTGTTCAAGAAACAAAAATTCTATCTCTCCAGAATTTGGTTCTAACCTCTCACTAATGTTGTAGTTAAACATTATTGTGTTTTGGTGGAAGACGGAGAAATATATTTATAAAAAAAATTTGAATTTGATAAGTGAAAATTTTTCAAAAAATTTACTACATCATAAAATTTACTACTACTTAACAATTATATCACCACTATTTTTACCAACCATACATACAAACATTTATCACGTTTTTACCAATACATACAAA
The DNA here is from genome assembly GCA_019776045.1 of Brassica rapa x Raphanus sativus. NCBI lineage: Eukaryota > Viridiplantae > Streptophyta > Magnoliopsida > Brassicales > Brassicaceae > Brassica x Raphanus > Brassica rapa x Raphanus sativus. The sequence goes on from WHPY01000009.1 coordinate 4,905,156, forward strand.
CATTTATCACGTTTTTACTAACCTGTTCTGTCCAGATTTAAAATACTGGTACAAACTTTAACAACCGGAAACCACTTTAATAAATGGTTCAACTACAAACCCATTAATATATATGGGTTTCGAGTGTCAGAAATTTAAGTTATACAAATTAATGAAAATTATTACATGAAATTTTCAGCATGGCGAAAAAGAATGTTGTCATGCATACCTATCATAAGGCGGCGCTTTATGGGTGGAATCATATATCAATCGTTTTCTGGGTTCAATCATACATAAATCGCTGTAAATCTATAAAATTATTAGTTGTGGAATTATCTTTGTAATATTTTTATAGTTTGTAATAGGTAATTAACCATCGCTAAATTTTATTACCAAACGTTAGTGTCTTCTTTACGGCCAACAAATATTTGATACACAGGATCTATAAACCAAAAGGCCGAAGCATATTACTAGTTTCTGTCAAGTTCCCATGAAAAAAAGTTTTTGACATCTAGTTATTTAATGTTTTATTTGTGTATCGTTGTAGTATGAAGAATTGTTTAATAAGATGAACTGTTTCTGAGTTAACCACTCCATTATGTCTCAGCCTCTTTCAAAAGTTAGAAGCAAATAGAGAATAACGAGTTTTACCGGGTGTTTACATGGTGCGCTGTAGTCCAGCTCAGTGGCGGTTGCAGAATCAGATTTAGTTGGGGGGGGGGACAAAAAAAAATTTCACATTTCACTATATTTTGTTTTTAAGTTGGGGGCACTTCTATATTCTTATAGTAATTGCTAAAGAAAATTAAAGATTAGTTGGGGGCATGCCCCCGTACCACACAATGTGCGTCCGTCCCTGGTCCAGCCCCTGACATTAGTGAGATGCATCAGAAAAGTTAGTATGATTTTGGGTTAGTTCACTTTGTAGTAATAAATATATTTTTTTTGGGATCAACCGGATCAACCGTAAAAATGTATACAAAATTACAGAATAACAATAGCATACATTATTTAATATTACTTTCGATCTTTTTTTCTTTCTAAACTCTATCAGTATCTCACTTTTCAACTTAGTAATCAAACACAAAATCAGTTGCAACTATGTTATTATTAGTAGGGTAATCAAACATGAACTCAATTTCAATCAATTTTATTACTAGTATTGTATTCAAACACGAGCTCAGCTGCAGATTATTTTATTATTCATTTTTTCGAAAAAACAAGGAAAAGCACTTTATTGTCTTAATCCGTCGCGAAGCAAATCAATCAAAGCCTCCATTTCGTGTTTCTTGAGCGAGAAGCCAACCTCCACTCCACCATTCCCATCTCTACCTTCTGCCATAGAAATCGCTTCGCCTTGATCGATCGACACAATCACAACTCTCTCAGGTTTGCCCCACCCGAAATCCAACCCGTAGACTCCAAACCGGGTCGACCCGGCAACAGAAACAACCTGCATTTCTGGTGTAATAGCCAGAAGCGCTGCCAAAACCTCCGGAACCTTACACGCAACAGTCCCATCCAACTCCTCAACCGAATCGCTAACATATCTCGCAGCAGTTAAAAACCCTTCTTCACCCAAAAACGTCTCCGCCTTTAACGGTATTTTAAACTTTGCGGAAACGCAGTTACCAAAATAATTCGGCGGGACCGGCGGATCAAGAAGGCTCCGACAATCCACCGCGAACCCGTACCCGACCGGTCTGCTCGGGTCACCGCCACGAGCTCTGATTATACACGTTAACGCGTACGAATACGTGACTACAAACGTCGACAATCTTAGTTCTTTAGGTGACGAGGAAGCAGAGGACTCTCTCCTGAGTCGCTCACGGAGCGTTTGGATATTTTCACGAGTGAGTTCCAGAGTGAACCGGACGACGTCTTGACTAAGCTCCGGCGACGGAAGAATCGTTAAGCTCTTGGGGTTGTCTGGTTCTTTACCTCCGGAGAAAGCTTTGAGTTAAGAGCTCCACAGGTTCAGAACCTCTGTTTCGATATCGTTTGGATCTTTGATGACCGTACGATCGTAAAGGGGGGTTAGATCCTGCGGTGAGGAAGTGTTTACCGTTTGGTCTTGTTGGCGTTTGCATGTGTCGGCCCAGAATTTGAGAAACATGGTTGTCGTTTTTCCGTCAAGAACGGCATGGTGTGCGCTTACGCCGATGCAGAACCCTTGGTTTGGGAACAGCGTGACTTGAAACGACATGGCCGAGGCCGAGTCGTCCGAGATTTCTAACTCAGGCACCAGCGGGTACAACTCTGTGGTGGGGAAAGGTTTGTGTCCGGTTAATAGCGAGATATCAGCGTTGGACTCCGCGACGGTGAATGGAACGGCGTCATTTGGGGAGTAGACGAGGCTTGGTTTCTTGCCGAGTGAGTCCCAGACGAGTTTCCTGTAAGAACAGATTCATGGCTAGTCTATGTATCTGTATGCAAGTATCTTAGATCGCAAGTATGTTAGTGCATAAAGAAAGGACACATAGAAATTTGTTAACGAGGTTCGTTTCCTACATCCCCGGGACCAAGTCCAGAACTCATTCACTAGAAAATATAGCAACTACAATTGCTATATGGTACCAGCACACACCCGTGCCGACCACTCTTATCTAGAATTACAATGATGAGAGAACCTACTACTCCTTGTCTTCTTGACGAGTATAATTTTCTCTAACAAAACTACCAACAGATCTCTCAACTGTCTGGTAGGACGACGTCACACACATCCATGTGCATCTTCAATAAACCCTAGACGTGTGACTGCTCCTGTCACCGCCTTCGTCTCTTTATACTCCAACGAGTAAACCTTAATCTTCTCAAGCCCACTAATCTCATCTTATTAGTTAGGCTTTTTGTTGTAACTAAGTCCACATAGATCTTCTAATGTCTTGAAGCCCACGTGACTCTTTTCCTTTAATAGTCATCCATTGCATAAGAAAATATCCCACATCATCGCATCTTGATATTTCTTTTTTCTTCTCCGAAGCGTGTGTCACACACCACTCTCCATGTGTAACACAGGTGCACGAACCAAAGCTTCACTGCTGCAGCAACTTTGTTTTCCACGTTCAGCACCTTCTAGACATCGTCTTGTCACAGCTACTCATGTTGCGTCTCACAGCTTCATACAAACTCAGTCAACATAACTCAACAATCTCTCCCTTGTTGTCTGAGTTTAAGGATCCATGGGAAATCTCCAACAGCTTCTCGTTACATCAAGCATGATGCTCAAAAGATCAATCTTCTTCATTCTCTCCCTTTTTATTTGAATGTGTCAACTCAAGCTCATCCATCAGTAATCACATAGCAATAGCTCTCCCTGCATCATTACATTCTCTCCCTACTTGAATGCACATTCATATAAAACAACTCCTCTGCAACTGCTCACACACTGAAATTTTGAAGGTATAAAACTATTCCCAGCCCAGGTTGAAGTGCCTCAAATAAAACACAAACTAACCATTGGAATCACAATCCCACCGTTGAATTGCAAGACATTAGTACAATGAAGATTGTCACCAAGTTTCAGCTCAATCAGACTACTTTTGAATCTTAACCCGGTGCCTTGAAACACCCATCTCAGAACATAGTTCATATTCATTGCGCAGAAACTTCCGGAGCTCGAGACTGACCATACGTCGAAGCAGACACCTTCCAAAGATGTCTTAGTTGCATTCTTGACTAAACCAAAATCTGACCAGACATGCTCTCTGTTGTTCTCTCAAGTCTTCCTTCTCACTAGCCACAAATCCAGGATCATACCCGAAATAAGATGAATCTCTACGAGCACCGGCTCTGATACCAATTGTAAGTTCGAGATACAGCGAGAACAAACAGCACAAAATAATTCCAAGAACAATTATCTCTTTATTAAGAATCACTGAAACAATCTTTTACAAAGACTTGTCAAATCCGAATTACTCAACGCCACACACGGCTTGACACGGATCAATTCTTAATCTATCCTTATGAGGAACCAACCCCTGTTGATCACCTCTACAAATCACTCACTGTCTGAAACCCCAAAGCTACTGCTATGTTTCTGTGAGAATTACAACGTCAAAAGCTCTCCCTGCATCATTACATTTCCCGGCGAGTGGGAGGTAGTGAGAGAGGGATGAGGAGAGAGAGGACTTGAGATTGGGGACGATAGCTGAGTCAAAGAAAGGGCGAGTGGCATCGGAGAATCGATAGAAGATGACTCGTTCGACGGGGTGGAGTTTGTACCAGAGAAGGTCGAAGAAAGTGAGGGGGAGAGTGAGTGACCCGGACGAGTCAGCAGGGGTGATTCGTGACACGTCGATGACGTTAAGCGAAGAAGCCATCTATTTATGTAAAATACACTTTGCTTTTCTCCTACGGTGATCACGTCAGAAAGACAACTGATAGAGTCGGAAGCAAGGTCTGAATTTTAGTAAAAAATAGTAAGTTTTATTATTAAAATTTTGTTAAAATATATATATATATATATACCAAACATATAAGAAAATTAAAGGAAAATCCTGGGCATAATCCGGACCAACCCTAGTTTCTCATAAAATATAAGTTATTCTAACTAATTTTCACTTTCTTTTAAGAAAAAGAGTAGAGATGGAATTATTTTTATTTGTGTTGAAAAATGTATTAATAGCTAGATGTGTCCCATGAAATTATAAATGAATGGACTTCGGTCTTTCTATCTAGGCCTGCGGTTTTTTCCTTAAACGAACGGCCGAACCAAATTTTTTGGTTTTTGGTTCGGTTACGGTTTTTAATTCGGTTCAGTTCGGTAGGATTTTTAAAAATAATTCAGTTTTTGGTTCGGTTAGGTTTTCGAATTCCAAAAAAAAAAAAATTAAAAACCGAAAAAACCAAAAATATCCGAAAATAACTGAAAAACCAAAATTAACCGAGAAAACCGAAAATAACTGACATTAACCAAAAAAACAAATTTAACCGAAATATCCAAATTTTTAAGAAAATTATACCGAAATTAACCGAAAACCAAAAAATTGATTATTTTCGGAAATAAAATTGAAAACCAAATAACCGATAACCAAACCGAACCAAACTGAAATTTTATCAGTTAATTTCGGAATTGACTTTTAAAATTTCAGTTAACCGGAAATTGACGGTTCGGTTCGGTTTCGGAAAACCGAAGTCGCAGGGCTAATTCCATCATTTTATTACTACTAGGTGGTTTTTTCGTGCTCATGCACGAGTATTTAAATTTATAAAGTAAATATAAGATAATAATTTTTTTAATTTAAATTTAAAATTAGTTTATAATTTGTATGCATAACTTATATTAATAATATTATATTACTTTAGTTATACCTATGATTTTAGATACTTTAATCAGGCTGAGTCGGCAGGTCGTAGTTGATCACCAGAGATACTTGCTGGACATCAATACCACGAGCCAAGAGATCAGTTGTGGTAAGCACACGGGAAGAGCCAGACCAGAACTCTCTCGTGATGATGTCTCTTGTGTTCTAATCCATGTCTCTGTGAGTAGCTGAGACTGTGTGGTCACGAAAATGACACTCTGAGTGATTGCGAGTGTCTCGAGTTTCCACTCTTCCTTCTCGACGTTGACGTAGAACTGCTTGATACCTTCGAGGATGAGCTCATCACACTTTCACCAAGGAAGGATGAGCTCATCACACTTTCACCAAGGAAGGATGAGCTCATCACACTTTCACCAAGATTCTCACTGGCTTGCTCAAGACATTTCTTGTGATATCTCAAGAGCTTCTTGCCGAGAAGACCCTCACTTGAATCTTCGGTGGAAGAAGCTGGAATGATCTAGCAAAATTTACTAACTAAACTAACTTAAAATTGATCGTTGTCTTAGGTTGTATTCACCGGTTCATGCATTTCTATGTTTTTCAAAACTGAATATGGTACATTTAGTTAGCAGTTTTGTATATTTTAATTGAAGAAATTGAAGAAGAATGAGAAAGATTTAAGGTATACAAGAAGATTAGCATATACAACTACTACTTTGGACTCTGGTGTAGCTAGATTAATTAGATGCTTCATTGGTTAAGGGCATGCTACAAGCCTAGATATATGCAGCAACCCATTTACATTGGATCTATATGATCGTATATATGTGTTCATAGCTATTTTTACAGTGGTTTCTAACATTCAAATAGAACGTTAACTACACTTGTAAGTTAGTGAGAATTAACTTTGAGAACAAAACAAAACATGAATATTTTATAATGGTTGCATTTTATTAATTTATAATATTTTTATTAAATGCCAATTTTAAAGAGTATGTTGGCAAATTTTAAACTCCACACTTATTCCCTCCCAGACCACCATAGTTGAAAAAGTAACCGAGACGAGTGAATCGTTTTTGCGAACCAATTCTTAGCCCATAACATTTCACACTATCCACCAAACTCTCTATAGGAAAAGAATCCATTTGACTTTGCTTATAGTTGGAATTCAATACTTTAATATTTGTAAAGACTCCTGAATCTTGGGGGCCTCCATTCGGTAAAATACCATTACCCATGGGAGGACTTGAACCAGAAGGAGAAGCCTGAACAACACCACCAGCTCCAACCATATTTGCACCATTGTCTAAAAGATTAAATAATTCTTTTGGCCAATAACCGATATCTTCATTAGGTGCATCATCCATAAGTTGTGTAATCCACCAATTTCCTGTATTTTTATCCTTTTCCATAGATTAAAAAAATAGACAAGACAAACACATTTATCAGTTTAAAAAGGTACAGATCTTAGAAATGTTATATTCAAATATATCGATCAATAGTTTGCTTATAAAACTGATTATAAGTAATAACCTGATGAATGAAATATCGCACCCAGCCAGGGACCCCTGGCTTAAGAACATAGGGCTCAACAATTGGAATCACCTTTGATACTTGAACAAACCCTGGACATGCAGAATTGTAACATCCTTTCCCATCTTTACCCTATTAAGTAATATTTTAAGACTATACTTGTTACTATTCGATCAATGTTTTCATTAAACATTTATTTGTTGGTGGACACATACCTTCCAAAATCCAAATACCCAAACACGTTGATCGCCATATAGACCTGGATTTATCTATAACATGGAATTGTAATACTTTGAGAATATACTCAAAGGATTGACATAACGAATGGATTAAGTAATATACTTATAAAATATAAAACCTACCATCCAACCCGCTGAGATATAATTGACTTGGTTTTTCGATCCACTGCCTATATATATTTGACTATATGAGACTTGATCCTTTCCCACGTTTAGCGCATTTGCACTAAACCAAGCTTGTACACCACGAAATGGACCATTGGATGATCTTACTCCAGCAGTCTATCAAAAGCCAGTTACATTAGCGACTCTGTTTGGGCAAAACACTAATGACTTTTTTTGCAACAAAACCATTAGTGACTTTTTTTTTTTTTGTAACTGGCTTCAACCATTAGTGACTTAATACTTGATATATACATAAAAGTATTAGATCTATCGTATTAAGAAAATTGAGATGAGTGCTTACATGTGTTCCAGGACTATCTGCTGATAGCGGATGAAAATGCTTCTCAGCAAATATTTGTGAGTTTGTGACAAATCTTTTTGTAGTTCTCAATATAGGAACATATCCACTTGGACATCCTATTTTCTTTTTGTTAGATGTTTCGTTTTTTCCATTTTGCATCTTTAACTCAGGTTTTGAAATTGATGATTGCATCTTTTCAAATAAAAAAAATGTATAATCAATATTTATCATGCTAATCCAAATATAAAGGTAGGAGATGAAATTCTGAGGCAATGCACCTGAATTTTGTGGGTTTTGAGCAAAGGATGACTGAGCCCTGGTTGCTTATAAATATCTATGCAATCATATGTAACATTTTCGCTTATCTGTCAAGGACAAAAAAAGAGGTTTGATGTTACATGATAATCTAAATAATAGAAGAAAACTGTGTGTGCGTCTCAAGTTGTATTTTAAACAAACCTTGAAAGATCTGAGAGGCACTGTACTTTGATTGGAATGAACTATAGTTGTTGAAAATATAAGAGATAATAGATTCACAACCAGCGCCATCCTAATTCTGGTTGACATTTTATTTGTTTTTTGTCTCAAAATTGAAACTCACTGTTATTTATATACACACATATTATTATGTCAAATAGAGAAAATGAAAATAGTAACTATTAACACACATCTTTATTTGTTTATAACGGAAAAAATAAAGTTTCAGTTTGACTGATTTTATTAAGGTATGATTATAAACGAAATGGAATGATAATCACTGGGGAAGGTCAGTTGTGTATCTTGAAATATTGCGATGTGTTAAATGGGGAATCAATTTGAGCCAAACAAAATGTTATAGTCAGTCAGCGGTTATTCAAAATTAAATTACTTTTTACAAGCATAGTCCAATTCATTTTTATTGTATCATATCTTTTAATATATGACTATAATTTCTTTCCTGAAAAGTCTGTACATTGATTTTGTAATCTTATCTTACTATTAGTGTATTAGACTATGGAATGATTATAAACGAAATGGAATGATAATCACTGGGGAATGTCAGTTGTGTATCTTGAAACATTGCGATGTGTTAAATGAGGAATCAATTTGAACCAAACAAAATGTTATAGTCAGTCAGCGGCTATTCAAAATTAAATTACTTTTTAGAAGCATAGTCAAATTCATTTTTATTTGTACCATATCTTTTAATATATGACTATAATTTATTTCCTGAAAAGTCTGTATATTGATTTTGTAATCTTATCTTACTATTGGTGTATTAGACTATGCACAATGGTTGACTAATTCAACAGCCACCTTTTTACCTTTTTGTAACCCATGTCACTATATTACACATTTCTTTTATTTCACATAATCATTAATATTTATTTAGTTTTTATGGTGTAGAATGATTTGTTTAAAAATCAACATTCTACCATACTTAAAAAATAAATATTTTTATTTTAAAATTTAAAATTATTATTTAAAATTTCCAATTTAATTATGAATTTAAATTTAATAAACTTGTGTTTATTTATATAAATAAGAAGTTATTAGTAAATAATATCAAGTAGATCAAAATTTATGTCAACTCAGATTCACCACCAAATGTATGTTAAGCAAGAAAATAAAATCGTAAGCTTTTACCAAACAAAATCAATCCTCTTGCTCGTTCTTCCTCCCACCTTTATTAGCAAGAAAATTTTAAATTTTATTATTTAAAATTTCCAATTTAATTATGAATTTAAATTTAATAAACTTGTGTTTATTTATATAAATAAGAAGTTATTAGTAAATAATATCAAGTAGATTAAAATTTACGTCAACTCAGATTCACCACCAAATGTATGTTAAGCAAGAAAATAAAATCGTAAGCTTTTACCAAACAAAATCACTCCTCTTGCTCGTTCTTCCTCCCACCTTTATTAGCAAGAAAATTTTAAATTTTATTATTTAAAATTTCCAATTTAATTATGAATTTAAATTTAATAAACTTGTGTTTATTTATATAAATAAGAAGTTATTAGTAAATAATATCAAGTAGATTAAAATTTACGTCAACTCAGATTCACCACCAAATGTATGTTAAGCAAGAAAATAAAATCGTAAGCTTTTACCAAACAAAATCACTCCTCTTGCTCGTTCTTCCTCCCACCTTCATTAGCTCTCCTCGTCATTCTCCCCTTCTGAGCCTCTTTTGCCTACAACGCTTGTGACTTGGCGTGATTATAATACGCAACTCCCAGGAACGCAATCCCATAACCAAAAAGAGTAATAGGTGTCACAGTGTCCTTAATAACGGACCACGAGAAGGCGATCAACAACCAGTTAACCACACCAGCAACATTCATGGTCAAAGCAGATGTTTTCCCCACCAAAAGGAACACAGCAAGATTCAAAGAAAACGCACAGAACGAGCTCGGCCCAGAAATGACATAATCAAAATGGAAGCTAGAGGTCTCTCTGTAAGAACCGGAAACTCCACAAAAATCCAAGGGATAAAAAAAAGAAGACTAACCAGCACGGTGCAACGTAGTAATCAGTAATCATACATATTGATATGAGGGGTTTGTGGTTTTATTTGAAGAAGCATAAAAACAAAAATAATAAGAAAGCATGCTAGCAGTGTAACTTTAAAAGTAGCATTCATTTTGAGATGAAATAATGTATAGAAATCTTAAAACCATCAGCTTAATACTAAACCCAATGATCCTCCAGGAACTTTTTTTTTTTTTTTTTAAATTGAAGGTAATACACCTGAAAGTATGCCCGCTTGTTGTAGTAGAGGGTCGTAATAGAAAGGGTGCTTCTTTCCTTCTTTGGGGTTGCGAAGCAAATTAAAAAAGGAAATGAGATATACTCAGTTCTGTTGAGAGGGAGACGTTGCATGATTACTAAAGGAAAACAGGAGGAAGACAAATTTTCCATGGACTAAGAAGAGGGTGGTAATCGTGCACGTTGCAACTAAGGAATGCTCTAACATGGAGCTTTTGATATCAGAGTCTTTGTCATGTTGATATGGGTCTGGTGAATCTGTTTTGTGGTTGGAAATAGTGAAGCGGCGGATGAGTTTTAGTGTAAAAGAAGCGTGTTTTTATTAAGCCACAAGACGTTTTGCTGCTGCGTATTTCACTCTCAAGAATAAACGGTCTAGGACATGGAGATTCAAGTATGAAGCGAAAAGAAACAGAAATGATACAAGAGATTAAAATCAAAGGCCTAAGCAGAGGGTGAAACACACTGTTTCGAAGATCGATTCTCAAGTGAGGCATCGATGGAAAAAAATAAAATAAAATTGCAAGCAAAATTCAATGGTCTTAAGCTCGAGGACAACAGAATATCGCATGTCTATGAAAAAGTCGCCCTAAAAAAAAGAAGAACTCTCTCTGAGCGCCGCCTCCATTTTTCAGTCTGAGGTCTTCTCTGGCCGGTGTTCCTCGCCGTTCTGTGAGAGGACCTCCATGAACTCTGCTTTCTAGTTTTTGTTTGTTTGTAGTTTTTTGAGCCTCAATGGTGGTGGTTGGTTTTGGAGTGTTTCTCCGACGGCTATGGCTATGGCGTTTGAGATGGTCGAGCGGTGGTGTTCCCGTGTTGGGTACTGGTTTGTTTCTCGGTGAAGCTGATTGTAGATCCGAGGAGTAAGAGTCTGGTTCGATGGTGGCGCCTTGCGGGTGGTTGGAGGACCTTCGTCTTCACCTTCTCACAGTCTGTGGTTGAGTTTTGAGCTGTTAATTTTGTTTAGTCGAGTTGTTCGTGCTTGTGATGGACTTGTTGGTTTGTCTCTGTGACCAATGGTTTGGTTAGGAAATGGAACCTTCTCTAGTGAATGTTGTGGTTGTTTTTCTTTTGCTACCGCTCAATTCAAGGCTTCGATGTCTCTATACTTGGAGTTTGATACTTGATTTAGCAGTCTTTATTCTAGAGGTGTTGGTTACACTGATCGCTAGCCGTCCGTTTCTTCGTCCGTGTTTGTTTTCGGAGAGTTTCGGTTGGTAAGGCCTCGTATTCGTGGTGGTTTGGCAGGGGCTTCTATGTCGGAGTAAGTGGACGTTTGATTACGTCGTATCTATATCCGAAGGGTGGATCTAGTAGTGGTCCCTCTTGCGGGCTAAGAAGTCCCAGGTTCTTGGTTCTTGGACGTTATCGTTTGCATCGATAAGTCATGGTATGGGTGTTAGAGGTGAGGTTATCGTGTGGCGAGTTATGGGCAGCAGCGGTAAACCCCGATCAGATCTGTGTTTATTATTTCTCTAGTCTGCTGAGTTGATTTGGTTCAAGCACTTGTCTAGTAGTTCATTGTATTTTTGGATGTTGTTGCGGTATTAAATCTTTTACTTTGTATCCGTAAGTCATCCTGATGTGGGTTCTATCTACCTGTTGTCTAGGCTCTTGTTTTTGGGATGTTTTGTTATCCGCCAACTTGCATAAGAACCTGTGTTTTTCACCAAGCTCGAGGACAACAAGGTTTTCCAAAACGGGAGGATTTGTGCTATAGAAAAAAGAAAAAAATAGAAGAGACGTGTGGAGCATAGATTAGAAGAAGGTTAAGACACGTGGCGGCATAATTGGAATAAGAGATGAAAAGAAGTCTGCAATCGTCTTCTTCTTCATTTTTCAAATCAGAAAATTGTGAAAGTTTGTTTCATCTCTTTCTTAGCTAGTGACAAGTGGATCGTTGTTTTATGAACAATGGATCCAATTTAAAATCAAAGTGCAAGAAACAAAAAAAGAACATTCTTCATTGGATAATATGGTACGCACCGTTTGCCTCTGAAATGGTTGGAGCAAAATCTCAGGGAAGATACGGAAGCTACGCGCACCAGTTTGCCTCTAAAATGGTTGGAGCAAAATCTCAGGGAAGATGCGCTTTTTCACAGCAGATTCTTGATTTTTGTGATGAAAATGATTACAGTACTGGTAAAGTCTTTCTAATGTTGGTTACACCCCCTAATTAGAGTAGTAGTGGCTTTTTCAATTGAGGCAGGAAGGCTTACCTTTTTTGTTAGCCTACGATTAAACACTTATCACAAAGAATTAAGTCTATGATTCAGTAATCAACTTAATGAAACCCGCCAAAACCAATAGTTCTGATAGACATACACATACATATTATACGTCACCTATATTTATCTCTGTTGGTTTATTCACGCTCCCATTCTCTGAAACAATTTATACAGAACAAATAATAAATTATAAGCATATGTACAGAGGAATTTAAGGGTTTAAACAGAGACCAGTCTATTTTGAACTTTCTGTTGACAGAATTCTGGCTTCTGGCTTCTACTACACCTTCAAAATAGCAACTATTTATTAAATTCTTACGCTTATTTGTTAACAGAATTTTCACTTGATGACAAGATAACATATATTATCTTATTTATGCTGTGTAAATTCAATATAAAATAAAATGTTTTTTGAAAAAATCCACTTTTTTTGTAAACTATAATTCCACTATTTATTAAAGCTTTTATTTATGTTGAATTTTCACTTGATGACAAGAAACTTTACCATTGCTCTTAATCTTATGTCGACGCTTGATACCGTCTATGATAGGGTGGATGGGTCTATCATATTATATCTTAAATGATTATTAAAAAATACTATTAAGTTCTTATATGATATTACTATGATTTGAAAATTTTGCAGTGATGTTTGGGAGCTGGAGCAAATTTATCCTACTCCATTTGCGTTGGAAATATTGGCCTACACTCCTACGATCCTACCCCTCTATATATCATCCCATGTTAACTTCTCCAAGTAACAGAAACGCCGACTGTCTCGTCTCGGAGTCTCCCACGTGTGATGCACGTGACGACGAATACCTCACTCTCCCGTGCTTTCTTACGTGGACAGAGATATACTCAAAACATCTTTCTCAAAACATCTGGCTATGGAGGAATAATGTCAAGACGGCGGTTCCTCGGTTAATCGTCTCGAGATTCCGCCATTCGACAAGAGAAAGAAAAAACTAAAATGGATAAGAAATAGGGAAATAATGCCATATATACACAAAATCAAATAAAAAGCACTTAATAACTAATATATTTATCACCCCCTCCTAGGCCTAGGATTTATTATCCGCCGTTCTGAAAATAGAATATGCGGGGTATCCGGATACTAAAATCTCGGATTTCGTTAAACCAAATCCGGATCCGAATATCTTAAATGTTGGATCCGAATATTCGGATCGGATCCGTGTTTTAAAATATATTAATATTTAAAATTTATTAATAATTATATTTGATATATTAATATTTATAAATTAAATTAGTCATATAGTTTTATATTTTAGTTTTAATAATAATATATGCATAAATATATTCACAAATGTTGTAAAAAAATTAATTTATTTGATATTTTTAGTCTTTTTGTATTTTTAAAAATATACATTTTTAAAAATATTTTTCGGATCTCGATCTGAATCCGAATACTCGTGGGTATTATAATTGCTAACGGATATCCGGAAAGCACGGATCCGAAACCGGATATCAAAATCACGGATCCGGATTGAGGTATCCCAATACCTCGGATATCCAGATCCGTCCTAGGCTTACCGCTCCTGCTTTCTTTTCATATGTCTTTACTCTCTCTCAAAATTTAATTTTCCTTTTCTGATTATTTGCCAAATATGCCCTGAAAATATATGAATTTTAAATCTTGTTTTAGCCCCCAAAAAGGTTAAAAATATTGAAATCAAGCTGGTCTTTGTGGTCAACAGTTACTTATTTTCAAAACTAGCAGTAAATCTTTTCCAAAACTATGTTTTATCTTTTCCTTTTCCAAATTTCAAAAGTAAAAATATAATGATTTTGTGTTTTAGCTATTACATAAAACTTTGTTCAAGAAACAAAAATTATATCTCTCCAGAATGTCGTTCTAACTTCTCACTAACGTTGTAGCTAAACATTATAGGAAAATTTTGAATTTGGTAAGTGAAAATTTTGCAAAGAATTTACTACATCATAAAATTTACAACTATTTAACAATTATATTACCACCATTTATACCAAACATTTATCACGTTTTTAACAATCTATTCTGTCCGGATTTAAAATACTGGTACAAACTTTACCAACTGGAAACCACCTTATTAAATGGTTCAACTACAAACCCATTAATACAAATTAAAGAAAAACATTACATGAAATTTTCAGCATGGTGAAAAGAATGTTGTCATGCATACCTATCGTAAGGCGCTTGTGCAATCATATATAAATCGCTTTCGGGTTCAATCATACATAAATCGCCATAAATCTATAAAAAAAAATTTCTTTTTTGAAGGCTAATCTATAAAATTATTAGTTGTGGAATTATCTATGTACTATTTTTCAGTGGCGGACCCAGCCCATTTGTTTAGGGGTGTCAGAAGTTTAAGCTTCAGCCCAGCATAAAACATTTTTTATAAAAAATTAGTAAAAAGATGGTCTATAATGGATTTGAACTCGGGAATTGTGGGTCAAAAGAAGGAGCTTTTAGCCAACGAGGCAAGAATTTCTTCATGTCCAAATACTAAACTTTGGAACTTTTGTATTTAACCTGTGTCAGGTGACACCCCTTCCTAACACATGGGTCCGCCTCTGCTATTTTTATAGTTTGTAATAGGTAACTAACCATCGCTAAATTTTATTACCAAAAGTTAGTGTCTTCTTCGCCCCAGAGATGGATATGCAAACAAATATTTGATACACAGGATCTATAAACCAAAAGACCGAAGCATATTTTACTAGTTTCTGTCAAGTTCCCATGAAAAAAAGGTTTTGACATCTAGTTATTTAATGTTTTATTTGTGTATCGTTGTAGTATGAAGGATTGTTTAATAGGATGAACTGTTTCTGAGTTAACCACTCCATTATATGTCTCTGTTTCAACTTAGTAATCAAACACAAAATGAGTTGCAACTATGTTATTAATATTAGTAGGGTAATCAAACATGAACTCAGTTTCAATCAATGTTATTACTAGTATTGTATTCAAACACGAGCTCAGTTGAAGATTATTTTATTATTCATTTTTCCGAATAAAAGGAAAAGCACTTTATTGTCTTAATCCGTCGCGAAGCAAATCAATCAAAGCCTCAATTTCGTGTTTCTTGAGCGAGAAGCCAACCTCCACTCCACCATTCCCATCTCTACCCTCTGCCATAGATATCGCTTCACCTTGATCGATTGACACAATCACAACTCTCTCCGGTTTTCCCCACCCGAAATCCAATCCGTACACCCCAAACCGGGTCGATCCAGCAACAGACATAACCTGCATTTCTGGTGTGATAGCCAGAAGCGCTGCCAAAACCTCCGGAACCTTCAAAGCAACAGTCCCATCCAACTCCTCAACCGAATCGCTAACATATCTCGCAGCAGTTAAAAACCCTTCTTCACCCAAAAACGCCTCCGCCTTTAACGGTATTTTAAACTTTGCGGAAACGCAGTTACCAAAATAATTCGGCGGGACAGGCGGATCAAGAAGGCTCCGACAATCCACCGCAAACCCGTACCCGACCGGTCTGCTCGGGTCACCGCCACGAGCTCTGATTATACACGTTAACGCGTACGAATACGTAACTACAAACGTCGACAATCTCAGCTCTTTAGGTGACGTTGAAGCAGAGGACTCTCTCTTGAGCCGCTCACGAAGCGTTTGGATATCTTCACGGGTGAGTTCCAGAGTGAACCGGACGACGTCTGGACTTAGCTCGGGCGACGGAAGAATCTTTAAGCTCCTGGGGTTGTCTGGTTCTTTACCGCCGGAGAAAGCTTTGAGTAAAGAGCTCCACAGGTTCAAAACCTCTGTTTCGATATCGTTTGGATCTTTTATGACCGTACGATCGTAAAGGGGGATTAGATCCTGCGGTGAGGAAGTGTTTGCCGTTTGGTCTTGTTGGCGTTTACATGTTTCGGCCCAGAATTTGAGAAACATGGTTGTCGTTTTTCCGTCAAGAACGGCATGGTGTGCGCTTACGCCGATGCAGAACCCTTGGTTTGGGAACAGCGTGACTTGAAACGACACGGCTGAGGCCGAGTCGTCGGAGATTTGTAACTCAGGCACCAGCGGGTACAACTCTGTGGTGGGGAAAGGTTTGTGTCCGGTTAATAGCGAGATATCAGCGTTGGACTCCGCCACTGTGAATGAAACGGCGTCGTTTTGGGAGTAGACGAGGCTTGGTTTCTTGCCGAGTGAGTCCCAGACGAGTTTCCCGGCGAGTGGGAGGTAGTGAGAGAGGGCTGAGGAGAGAGAGGACTTGAGATTGGGGACGATGGCAGAGTGAAAGAAAGGGCGAGTGGCATGGGTGAATCGGTAGAAGATGACTCGTTCGACGGGGTGGAGTTTGTACCAGAGAAGGTCGAAGAAAGTGAGGGGGAGACTGAGTCTACAACTACAAAAGAGAAACACGATATATGCATAATATGTTTTGGAAATTACGAAACAATCTTAGCTCTCTCTCTCTCTTGCGGTCACAATTTTCATTTCTCTTGCATTGATCAATGACTTCGAACAATTCATTCAAAAAAAAATGATTTCGAACAAACATAAACTGTCCCATATGCAAGGAAAAATAATTTATGATTCCAACTTTAATACAATAAATAATGGGGTTAATCATGTTTTAGTCTCCAATGTCATTTTTGTAATATTTCTATTTCTTTTATAATTAACACCCAAAATCAATAAGTATTTTTCCTTACTATGAATGTTTTCCAATCTCACCATTACATTTTCTTAGAAAACAAATCACAACAACAAATGGAATACTTCATTTCAGCCGAGAAAATCAATAAAAATATGTGTACTTCATTTTAAACCACGTATATATACATTACACATAAAACAATATATACACCAATAAATTTATGTATAAAAATGCACAGATAGACAAAACAAACTCATCATAATCGTGGATAGCAAAATGATGACTGCTAATTTCATGAAGAATTAAGCACAAATACTAACCTCTATAGCAAAAAATGGTACAACATAAACAAAACATATATAAACACAATAGACAACCGCTCCGCGTGAAGTGCGGACAAACCACTAGTATGTTTATAAAGTTGGGTTTGTCCGGCCCGTTTAGTAAAACAACGTGAAGCCTCGTAAATGTTTAAGTCAATTGTTTTATTCTCGACATTAGAAAGATTGTAACCAAAACTACTGTATTTTAAAATTAGTGGCATAAGTATGTAATTATTGAGTAAAATTCAGGGCTAAGTACAAAATGTAATTCAATTTTAATAGATTAGATTAGAAGTTTTTACTATTGAACATCATTTTTGACATTTCTTTTTGGCTAAAGATTGACTTTTTGATATTGAAGAAAGTCGCGAGGGTGGAATTCTGCTCGCCTCTTTGCTAAAACCTCTCATGATCTCCTTAAAATCTAAGCCGAAGTATTGTCTGTGTCTTTCCTGAAAATGTTGTGATATAAGAATAAAAATGGCACACTATTCACCATATTAGCACTTAATGTATCACGAAAAGTGATCTATTTTTTTAATGGACAGGACTTGCATTCACCCCCTGTGGTGAATGCCCTGTGGTGAATGCTATAATTCACCCCTCTCCTCTCCACCAATCAAATTTCCATGTTGGCTTAATTTAAACAAAAAGGAAATCAAGAGAAAAAAGGAAAATAGGTTGGAAAAAAAAATATACCGTCGCCGTTAACAGTTTCCATAGGAAACGTGATCTGAATTTTTTTTTCCATCGACATCTTCTTCTTCTTCTTCTTCATCCCCTGCAGAAACTCCCAAACAATCCTTCAAATATATGTAAGTATTAATTAGCTATAAGTTTAGGGTTGTTAGATTTTCTCTAATCATGGTTTAAAAGAAGCGTGTAACTGTTTTCAGAGTTTTAACCTCTGACTTTAATTTTTTTTTTTTGCTGTGTATGCTGTGATCATATAGCTATAAGCTTAGGGTTGTTAGATTTTCTCTAATCATGGTGAATTGATGATCATATTTGTTTTTTTTTTAGATTTTCTGATTATCACATCTACGTATGAATATAGTTATTGAATCAATTACGTGTTACTATGATTTTCTTCCTTTATTATGATGGTGACAAAATAAGGTCAAGTCGTGAGCCTTTTTGTGTTACCCCTAATTGTTCTATGTTATATCTACTAAAATATTTAACTGGTGTTTGTATTTTTCTATGTAGTTGCAATGGAGAGTAGTCATTTAAGTGGTAAAGAAACTGATTCTGCTGGTGAGGATGAATCTAATTTGCAAGTTTCAGGTGAAACCAGTTTGTTAAGTCAGAAGTCAGATGAGTTTTTAGCTGAGGAAAAAGATGTTACACTCAATGATGATGATAGCGATGAGGATGCTTCAGTCAGTGATGACGATGAAGAAAAGGACATATGCAACAACGAGGATTATCTTCAGACTGAAGATGTTGGTTCTTTAGAAGCAAGTAATGAAAATCAGAAAAAATCTGAACTATGCATCGGAATGGAGTTTAGTTCTGATGAGTCTGCATATAAAGCTTATAGAAAGTATGGAGGAAATCATGGTTTCGACGTGAGGAGACAGCGGACTTCGAGAAAAAACCAGAAGCTAGTAAGGATGGTTTATGTATGCTCAAAAGAGGGATTTAGACAAGAATCTAAGGTCAAGACATCATTTTCACGACCAACCACAAGGTGTGGTTGTCAAGCTCGCATATCTTGCTATCTTCAGAGTAATGGAAGATATAAGATTGTGACTTTTGAGCAGAATCATAACCATGATTTAGTGAGGACGCCTATGAAACATTTGTTGAAGAGTAACAGAGCAATCTCTGTCTCTCAAAAACAACATGCTGATGATGCTGATATGTCAGGAATTTCAGCAAAAGCAACCATTGAAATGATGAGCAGAGAAGTTGGGGGGCGAGCAAATCTGGGTTTTGTGGATAAAGACCTGAAAAACTACATATACCGTAAGCGAATGGCAGCAATGGAAAAGGGAGATGCTGGAGCTGTTTTGGAGTACTTTCAGAAAAAGAAAGAGGATAATCCATCTTTTTTTTACTCAATGCAACTTGATGAGGACGATATGATCACTAATATCTTCTGGGCAGATGATCGGTCAATTAGTGATTACAATCTTTTTGGAGATGTCCTTTGCTTTGATACAACTTACAAGACCAACGAATGTGACAAACCCTTTGCTCCATTTGTCGGCGTCAATCATCATAAGCAAACGATCGTGTTTGGTGCTGCTCTCTTATATGATGAAACGACGGAGTCTTTTGAGTGGCTTTTTCAGACTTTTCTTGGAGCAATGTCTGGAAAACAACCGCAAACAATTTTTACAGACCAATGTGCAGCAATGGCAAATGCAATAGGAAAATTGTTCCCTGAAACAAAACATAGGTTATGTGTTTGGCATATTTATCAAAATGCTGCAAAGAGGTTGAGTCGTGTATTTCATGGACCAGACCAGTTTGCCACAGACTTTGGAAAATGTGTATTTGACCATGAGAATGAAGCAGAGTGGTTATCAGCATGGAGTGAAATGCTCGAGAAGCATGGATTGACAGAGAATAAATGGCTGAAGGATTTGTTTGGACTGAGAGAAAAATGGGCAATGGTATATGGTCGTCAAACTTTTACAGCCGATATGATGAGCACACAGCGTAGTGAAAGTATGAATAATATTTTGAAGAAATACTTGAAGCGCGGTTTTAACTTGCGGCGCTTCTTTGAACACTATGAGAGAGTATTGGATGATCGGCGATTTAAAGAATTAACTGCTGACTTTGGCATGATGCATACCTCGCCAGTGTTATCAGCTCCTGTAGAAATGTTACAACATGCAGTGGACGTGTATACACCAGAAGTCTTTACTTTGTTTCAGAAGGAATACACAGCTATAGGTGATTAGGTTGCCAAAAGGGTCAATAAGTCTGAGATGGTAAGTGCTGAATAAAATGTATCTTTTCGTGGTGTTGGGATAAATCATTTGGTTGACTATGTTGCTGCAAACGAAACGATACATTGTAGTTGTATGAAGTTTTCTTTTGCTGGAATCTTATGCCGTCATGCGTTAAAAGTGTTGGCCAAGAAGGATGTTAGAAGAATTCCAGCTACCTACATTCTGAATCGATGGAGTAAAGAGGCTAAAACACGAACCTTTTCTTTTTATCATTCAGCCACACCTAATGATAGAGTTGAACAGTCAATCGGAAAGAGATATAGTCGTTTATGTCGTACTTTCCGTGAGATTGCATCTGTTGCTGCTGAACATACAGAACTGACGTTGTGTGCCGATGAAGCTGCCTTTCAGTTGCTTGGAAAATTAGCGGAAAAGAAAAAGGAACTCATAACGGCTAATAAATGGATGCTCCAGACTTCAGATTTTGAGCTTGTGGAAGAAGAAGAAAAAGAAGAAATTCTAAATGCACGTGGAATAAAAAGAAAAAATCCTCCTGGACGACCAAAGAACCAAAAAGTAGGACGCCATGGTCGATATATGAGTGTGCTTGAAACGAAAAATCGTGGTATATCAAAATCATCCAATAATGCTACAGCCAAAAAAAAGTTGTCATTTCAGGTATTTGATTTATATTTTTTTTGTTCAATCTTCTGTAAACTTTTGGGACTTAATCAATCTATATATTTCAGGACTCAAGTCTTCCTTCTGATACCCAATTATCTGTTGCTGCCACTAGTTTGACCTTAGACAATGAGCCTTCTTTTTCACAACTACTCCAGGTTAATACTCTATTCTCTGTACTATTTATATTTGAATTATCTGTCATTTTTTTTTAAATTGCATGTCTCGTATTTTGTAGGGATTTGAGAAGAATTGTGGTGGATCATCGTGAAACTCTCTTATTTTAAATGTGAAAGCAGACCTTAATTATGTTTTGTTTTTGTTCTTACTTTTGGTGTTTCTAGCAATTTCTTGATTTTACACAAACCCAAAGCAGGAACTTTTAAACTAGAAGGGATCATTATTTTTCACGTTTTTATCAATTTCTTGATTTTACACAAACCCGAAAAGCTCGACTGAACGGTATAAGCCAGACAGTTCTTGGACCATTCTTGCCAAGATTGAAATACTTTCAGTGACCAATAAAAGTTTTATTATAAAACGGTGAACAGATCTTTTTTAATTAAGTTTTAGAGTAACCCTGAGAATAGTTTTATCATCTATGTTTAATGGCAGAAAATAAAGGTCTGAGAACATGAAAGCAAAACAGAACATAGTAAAGCTTTAAAAGAACAGAGCAAGGACATAAAATCTAAACCTAAAGCAAATAGAGTTTTAAGCTCGGCACCACACAAGCGATTCAAGCTTTAACGGTGGAGCACCAATCTCAGATGATCATGAAAAGTATTTCGAGTTAGGTGACCTTAACTATGGTCTTTCACTGATTCATTCTAAAGCATGTACTGTTTTCAGAGTTGTTATACAATAAAAATCTCTCTCTCTCTCTTCTCTCTCTTTTGAAAATGATTATTAGAAGGAAAAAAGAAGTGTCTGATCTTTAGACTCTTGGTGTGTATGGATGTTACTGACTCGGTGGAGGAGGCATCTGAGATTTAGCAAAACTGATCCATGTAGCAATTCCAGCGGCTAAGATGACCCATCCCATCAAATCATACTTGAGATCACTGTTCTTCTTTTTCTTCGCTGTCTGCAGCGAGAAGAAAACACACAAAAAACGTTAGTTAGATTTAATCAAAACCCTCCAATTTTGCATTTTTGAGTAAAAAAGAAAGGACCTTTGAAGTTGAGGCAGTGGATGATGGTCCAGCAACACCTCCTAGAGCTTGTGGGCCTGAACCATGGCTATGAGCCGTTTTATGCAGCTCTGGAGCCTGCAAGCGTGTTGGTCAAAAGAACAAAAATTAATGAGAGTCCAAACCACTAGCTTCTTAAGTCTATATGTTCTTATTGATATTCACGTTTCTTCTTTACTCTTCCGTTTCTTGCGCCTCAAGTCTCTTCTTCTTCTTCCTTCCTTGTAACTTGTTCTCTGCTACTCTTCTTTGCTTTTATTATTAGGAACTTCTTCTTAGATCCACGTTTGTAGATATAATCAAAAGTTTAATTACAATAAAAAATTTATCTTTTAACTTGATGCTCTTCTTCTCCATCTTCTTCTTTGTTGTTTGATTCTCTGTCCTAAGTAATGATCACAGCATACATAGCAAAAAAAAAAATTAAACTCAGAGGTTAATTATGTGATAACTAATTAGTACTTACATATATTTGAAGGATTGTTTGAGAGTTTCTGCAGGGGGTGAAGAAGAAGAAGAAGAAGATGTCGATGGAAAAAAAAATTCAGATCACGTTTCCTATGGAAACTGTTAACGGCGACGGTATATTTTTTTTTTCCAACCTATTTTCCTTTTTTCTCTTGATTTTCTTTTTGTTTAAATTAAGCCAACATGGCAATTTGATTGGTGGAGAGGAGAGGGGTGAATTATAGCATTCACCACAGGGGGTGAATGCAAGTCCTGTCCTTTTTTAATCCGTCGTTAAGCAAATCAATCAAAGCCTCCATTTCGTGTTTCTTGAGCGAGAAGCCAACCTCCACACCACCATCCCCATCTCTACCCTCTGCCATAGATATCGCTTCCCCTTGATCGATCGACACAACTAAAACTCTCTCGGGTCTACCCCACCCGAAATCCAACCCGTACACGCCAAACCGGGTCGACCCGGCAACAGACACAAGCTGCGCCCCTGGCGGAAAAACGGGAAACGAGGCCAACATATCCACAAGCTTCAGCGCAACAGTCTCATCCAACTCCTCAACCGAATCGCTAACATTGCTAGCAGCAGCCAAGAACCCTTCTTCACCCATAAACGTCTCCGCCGCTAACGCCATTTTAAACGTAGCCGAAACGCAGTTCCCGAAATAACTCGACGGGACGGGCGGATCAAGAAGGCCTCGACAATCCACAGCGAATCCGTACCCGATTGGTCTACTCGGGTCACCGCCTCGAGCTCTGATTAAACATGTTAACGCGTACGAATACGTAACTACAAACGTCGACAATCTCAGCTCTTTAGGTGACGTTGAAGCAGAGGACTCTCTCTTGAGTCGCTCACGAAGCGTTTGGATATCTTCACGGGTGAGTTCCAGAGTGAACCGGACGACGTCTGGACTTAGCTCCGGCGACGGAAGAAGTTTCAAGCTCTTGGGGTTGTCTGGTTCTTTACCGCCGGAGAACATTTTGAGTAGAGAGTACCACTCGTTCAGAATCTTCGCTTCGATATTGTTCGAATTTTTAATGACCGTACGATCGTAAAGGGGGATTAGATCCTGTGGTAAGGAAGTGTTTACCGTTTGGTCTTGTTGGCGTTTGCATGTTTCTGCCCAGAATTTAAGAAACATGGTCGCCGTTTTCCCGTCCAGAACGCCATGGTGTGCAGTCACGCCGATGCAAAACCCTTGGTTTGGGAATAGCGTGACTTGAAACGACACGGCGGAGGCCAAGTCGTCGGAGACATGTAACTCGGGCACCAAAGGGTACAACTCGGCGGCGGGGAACGGTTTGTTTCCGGCTAAACGGGAGAGATCAGCATCCGACTCGGCGACAGTGAATGAAACGGCGTCGTTTGGGGAGTAAACGATGCTCGGTTTCTGATCGAGTGAGTCCCAGACGAGGTTTCCGGCGAGTGGGAGATAGTGAGAGAGGGATGAGGAGAGAGAGGATTTGAGGTTTGGGACGATGACTGAGTCGAAGAGAGGGCGAGTTGCGCCAGTGACTTGGTAGAAGATGACTCGTTCGACGGGGTGGAATTTGAACCAGAAAATGTCGAAATAGGTGAGGGGAAGAGTGAGTGACTCGGACGAGGCAGAAGGGGTGACTCGTGACACGTCAATGACGTTAAGTGAAGAATCCATTTTTTTTTCACGAAATGTTGTGGTGTAGGAGAGATAACTCAGATAAGTGGTGGCTAACTAGCCACCGTATATATGGGGGAGATTTAGGTAGAGATGTTCAATTTTGCTTAAACAAGAGGAAACAAAAACTAAAATGGAAAGAAATAAGAAAATTAGGCTATATATACACAAAAATCAAATAAAAATCACTAAATAACTAAAATTTTAACCCCCTCCTAGGCGACTTATTATCCGCTTGGGATTGGCTCTGAAAATAGAATATCCTAGGTGTCTGGATCTGAATCCGGATACTAAAATCTGGGATTCGTCAAAATCGAATCCCGATGGATATCTTAATTTTTGGATCCGGATATTCGGATTTGGATCCGTGTTTTTAAAATATATTAATATTTAAAATTTATTAATAATTATATTTGATATATTAATATTTATAAATTAAATTAGTCATATATTTTAATATTTTATTTTTAATAATAATATATGCATAAATATATTCACAAATATTGTAAAATATTTAATTTATTTGATATTTTTAGATTTGTTTTGGTATTTTTAGAAAATATACATTTTTAAAATTATTTTCGGATCCGGATCCAAACCCGGATACTTGCGGATATCATAATTGCTAACAGATATCTGAAAGGCATGGATCTGAATCCAGATATCAAAATCACGGATCCGAATCCGGATCTAGGTATCCCAAATATCTCGGATATCCAGATCCGTTCCAGACCTACCCCTCCGACTTTTTTTATATCTCTCTACTCTCTCTCTCAAAATTTAATTTTCTTTTTTTGATTATTTGCGAAATATACCGTAAAAATATATGAATTTTAAATCTTGTTTAACCCCCAAAAAGGTTAAAAATATTGAAATCAAGCTGGTCTTCGTGGTCAATGGTTAATTATTTCAAAATTAGCAGTAAATCCTTTTCCAAAAACTATGTTCTATCTTTCCTTTTCCTAATTTCAAAAGTAAAAATATATAATGATTTTGTGTTTTAGCTATTACATATAACTTTGTTCAAGAAACAAAAATTCTATCTCTCCAGAATTTGGTTCTAACTTCTCACTAACGTTGTAGTTAAACATTATTGTGTTTTGGTGGAAGACGGGGAGAATATATTTATAAAAAAAATTTGAATTTGATAGGTGAAAATTTTGCAAAGAATTTACTACTCCCTCCGTTTCGAATTATATGTCGTTTTGGAGCAAAATTTTCGTTTCAAAATAAGTGTCGTTTTATGATTTCAATACAAAATTTATTGACTTTCTAATCTAATCTATTTTTTTATTGGTTGAAATCTAGTTAGGTGTATTGGTAATGATATTTTTATCTAGTAAATATACAAAATTAAATGTTTTATTAATCTGTGTGCCGAAATATAGAACGACACATAAATTGAAATGGAGGGAGTACATCATAAAATTTACTACTACTTAACAATTATATCACCACTATTTTTACCAACCATACATACAAACATTTATCACGTTTTCACCAATACATACCAACATTTATCACGTTTTTACTAACCTGTTCTGTCCGGATTTAAAATACTGGTACAAACTTTAACAACCGGAAACAACTTTAATAAATGGTTCAACTACAAACCCATTAATACATATGGGTTTCGAGTGTCAGAAATTTAAGTTATACTACAAATTAATGAAAATTACTATATGAAATTTTCAGCATGGTGAAAAAGAACATTGTCATGCATACCTATAGTAAGGCGGCGCTTTATGGGTGCAATCATACATAAATCTTTTTATGGGTTCAATCATACATAAATCGCCATAAATCTATAAAATTATTAGTTGTGGAATTATCTTTGTAATATTTTATACTCTCTCCGTTTCTAAATAGATGATGTTTTAGGGAGTTTTTGATGTTTCAAAATAGTTGATATTTTAGTATATTAATGTACTTTTTAACTTTATCAAAAACTGTGTAACCAATAATAAAATGTAATCTATTTTGTGATTGGTTGAACAATTTTTAATTTATATTTTAATGATATTTTTTAGATTAAAAAACAAGTTTCTTAATAATCGTGCACAATCAGAGGGAGTAGTTTGTAATAAGTAATTAACCATCGCTAAATTTTATTACCAAACGTTAGTGTCTTCTTTGCGCCCAGAGATGGCTATGCAGAGTTTGCAAACAAATATTTGATACACAGGATCTATAAACCAAAAGGCTGAAGCATATTACTAGTTTCTGTCAAGTTCCCATGAAAAAAAGTTTTTGACATCTAGTTATTTAATGTTTTATATGTGTATCGTTGTAGTATGAAGAATTGTTTAATAGGATGAACTGTTTCTGAGTTAACTACTTCATTATATGTCTCAGCCTCTTTCAAAAGTTAGAAGCAAATAGAGAATAACAAGTTTTACGGGTGTTTACATGGTGGGCTGTAGTCCAGTAGTGAGACGCATCAGACAGTAGTATGATTTTGGGTTGGTTCGCTTTGTAGTAATAAATACTAGGTGATAACCTGCGCCTTGCGCAGGATGAAATAGCTTAACGAAATTATAATTTTAAATATATAAGTATTAGAAAGGTAAAAATCATAGACACAAATATTACATATTATTTCATATTAAAAGATTCCACGAAATTTAGGATATGTAAATAAAGTAAGCTTCAGAGTTTTTTAAATTTTGTGTTATTTGTTTTTTTGTGGTTGAAATATAGTTCGTGGAAGTGAATCTATAAGAAGAACCAAAAACTTATATAAAATTAATGAAATCCGCCATTGGTGGTTTCCTAGTGTACTTCTAATTTTGTTAATAATGATTGGAAAAAAATGATGTGGTAAGAAAATGTGTTGAAGTTGCTGTATGTTTAGGGTTTTAATGATGAAAACAAATAGCCAAAATTATAGTAAATATTTACTAATTAATATTTCCAAACTTGCGGTACAATTTAGTTTAAAACTTACCTTAACACATGTTGTTATAAAAAAATGCAGCTCTCAAATTACGCAAAATTTGGATCTCGAACTGTATATGGAATTTGTTTCTCAGCGACTATAATTGAGAAAAATTACCTGATCGTTTTAAAAAAATTAATTAATGAAGATTATGAATTGATTCCAAACTTGACTCCAAAATTTGAGATCTGATTGATATGTTTGTAAAATCAATCAATGAATTGAATACTTATTTTGAGTGGAAAGAAAAACATAATCAAAGATTATGCAATGTTTACGGAAATTGAATGTATTTTCCTAAATAACTGTTGATTTTAGTTTTTATTTTAACTGAGACTAATAATTTTGAACATATATGTAGTTTCAAATATTGCATAGTTTTATGATTGGTCGAATCCAAAAATTAAACCATTCCAATATAGTATTTTGTAGTAGGTACATACTTCTTTCATTAGTTTTTCGTCTCACATCGTAAAAGATGATTTATGCATATTTTGATCATGATCTTCG
Source organism: Brassica rapa x Raphanus sativus (assembly GCA_019776045.1). Taxonomy (NCBI): domain Eukaryota; kingdom Viridiplantae; phylum Streptophyta; class Magnoliopsida; order Brassicales; family Brassicaceae; genus Brassica x Raphanus; species Brassica rapa x Raphanus sativus. Next base: position 4,932,918 of record WHPY01000009.1, read on the forward strand.
AAGTATTAAAATATTAAAAAATACTTGAAAACTTGCCTTAACACATGTTGTAATAAAAAATGCAGCTTTCAAACTACGCAAAATTTGAATTTCGAAGTGTATATGGAAATTTGTTTCTCAATGACTATAATTGAGGAAAATTAATTGATTGTTTAAAAAAAATCAATTAGTGAAGATTATGAATTGATTCCAAACTTGACTCCAAAATTTTAGATCTGATTGATACGTTTGTAAAAATAATTAATGAATTGAATATATATTTTAGATAGGAAACAATTACCGTCTTTATTTCGATCAAACATATTGAATTGCATACCAAATTTAGTTTGAAAGAGATTGAGATAGAGTAAAAAATACGTAGATCACATATTATATACGAAGTTTTTATTATAACATATAGATTGATATAAAAAATTTATAATATTAAAAAATAAATTGTAACTAATGACTTTTGTAAAGAATACAATTTTACATAATATATTATATTTTTAAAAAACTTACAATTAATTACTATCCAATATTGTTGTATAATAGGAAACAAACTGAGGATTTGGTCAATCTTATTAAATTTAAAAATCTATCGGTGACGATCACATTTATATTTTTAATTTGACGTGATTGACAATTCAAATTTGGTCTTTTACATGTATTAATTTTCGAAACAATACCATAATTAACATATATATATTATTAAGATCATGCATTAGGTCCCCCAAGTAAATTGTGATTGATATTTCTTTTTTTAAACAATATGATTGACAATTCATATTTGATCTTTAAACACCTAAATTAAGTGAATCAATGACCTAATTAACATTGAAATATATTTTTCCGCTATTGCATTAACGTTGTAAAGAAAATTCATATTTCCTTTTGCCAATAAACAATCAAATAGTATATTGCATTAAGAAATATGGCATTAACAAAACATAGTTATCGATTACTAAACATAGTTATTGATTGCAAAGGAGAAGTAACTGGTATTTAAAAATAATATTGGATCGTCTTATGAATTTTTTTAAAAGTGATTCAAAAGTACAAAGGTACCATTGATAGAGAAATAATATCCCTTTAAATCAAAATACTATCATGCAACTCAATAAGCCACAATGACTCAAACATTTCTATGAAGAAATAAATTTTGGTTTCTCTATAAAAACAATTATGGTAAAGGTGAAGCAATCATTGTTTTAAAAATAATATTGGATTGTTTTATGGCAATTTAAAACAATGATTCAAAAGTACAAAGGTATCATCGATAGAGAAATAATATAATTCAAAACCATATTATAAACTCCTTGTATATATATACTATGTTGCATCTCAGTAAGCCACAATGACTCAAACATTGACAAAGAAATAAAATATGGTTTTTATATAAAAACAGGTTCCAAAGAAATAAATTAGGTTTCTCTATAAATAATAGTTACGTTTTAATACATCGTCGTGATGTCAAAAAAAAATACATCGTCGTGTGAAAACTCATTGTCATATTCGATTTCTATATAGTCCTACAATATATTCTGAAAGTACAATATACCTCAATAATTTATTATGTCTAAAACCATATAATAGACTAAGTAATAAATATATTTCCGAAAATAGTCACACTATTTCATTAATTGTAGACGTTTTAATTGTTGTTTGTCAATAATGAAGAAGATTATAGTATATTAGTCAAGTTATATTATAATGATCAATGGCAAATTTTGTAATTTGTCTAGTTAACAAAGGGTCTTTTAATATATGGTGTGAGAGAGCTTGTGGGATTGACACATAGGAAATGGCACAATTGAAAATAACACATGAACTAAAGGTTAGTTATCAAATGGTCTCCTCAAATAATAAGAAGGGGATGTTTTCTTTGGGACCGACCAGATCAACCGTGAGAGTATATAAAAAATACAGAATAACAATAGCATACATTATTTAATATTTACTTTCAATCTTTTTTTTTCTTTCTAAACCCTATTAGTATCTCACTTTTCAACTTAGTAATCAAACACAAAATCAGTTGCAACTATGTTATTAATATTAGTAGGGTAATCAAACATGAACTCAGTTTCAATCAATGTTATTACTAGTATTGTATTCAAACACGAGCTCAGTTGCAGATTATTTTATTATTCATTTTTCCGAATAAAAGGAAAAGCACTTTGTTGTCTCAATCCGTCGCGAAGCAAATCAATCAAAGCCTCCATTTCATGTTTCTTGAGCGAGAAGCCAACCTCCACTCCACCATTCCCATCTCTACCCTCTGCCATAGATATCGCTTCACCTTGATCGATCGACACAATCACAACTCTCTCCGATTTGCCCCACCCGAAATCGAACCCGTACACCCCAAACCGGGTCGATCCAGCAACAGACATAACCTGCATTTCTGGTGTGATAGCCAGAAGCGCTGCCAAAACCTCCGGAACCTTTAATGCAACAGTCCCATCCAACTCCTCAACAGAAGCGCTAACGTATCTCGTGAAGATGCAGTTTGCAGAGGTGTTCTGTATTAGTTCGTGAAGTACTACTGGAGGTAGTACAGGCGTGTCTCATGAAGATGAAACTGAATGATAGACTGAGTTTTGTGATGTGCGTGAACTTGATGAGCTTGGAAAAGGAAAGAAGATATGTGCTTGAAGACATATGGACGTTTTCCATAAAGTAAAAGGGAGTTTACTTGAAGATGAAGTTTTCCATTAAGGTAAATGGAAAGTTACCTTATGTGTATTGGAAAGACTTGGAGAGCAAGTGGAAGACTTGGAGAGCGAGTTAAAGACGTGGAGAATAAGTTCTAGTCTGCTATATAAGGATAGACGTGCCTTATGAGAAAGCAAGATCTTGTATAGAAGAGTAAGAGGATCTCATTGTATATTGGTGTATCTGCTTGGTGTCGAAGCAGTGTCTGTAGTAGTTGTCGATGNTCTACCTTCTGCCATAGAAATCGCTTCGCCTTGATCGATCGACACAATCACAACTCTCTCAGGTTTGCCCCACCCGAAATCCAACCCGTAGACTCCAAACCGGGTCGACCCGGCAACAGAAACAACCTGCATTTCTGGTGTAATAGCCAGAAGCGCTGCCAAAACCTCCGGAACCTTACACGCAACAGTCCCATCCAACTCCTCAACCGAATCGCTAACATATCTCGCAGCAGTTAAAAACCCTTCTTCACCCAAAAACGTCTCCGCCTTTAACGGTATTTTAAACTTTGCGGAAACGCAGTTACCAAAATAATTCGGCGGGACCGGCGGATCAAGAAGGCTCCGACAATCCACCGCGAACCCGTACCCGACCGGTCTGCTCGGGTCACCGCCACGAGCTCTGATTATACACGTTAACGCGTACGAATACGTGACTACAAACGTCGACAATCTTAGTTCTTTAGGTGACGAGGAAGCAGAGGACTCTCTCCTGAGTCGCTCACGGAGCGTTTGGATATTTTCACGAGTGAGTTCCAGAGTGAACCGGACGACGTCTTGACTAAGCTCCGGCGACGGAAGAATCGTTAAGCTCTTGGGGTTGTCTGGTTCTTTACCTCCGGAGAAAGCTTTGAGTTAAGAGCTCCACAGGTTCAGAACCTCTGTTTCGATATCGTTTGGATCTTTGATGACCGTACGATCGTAAAGGGGGGTTAGATCCTGCGGTGAGGAAGTGTTTACCGTTTGGTCTTGTTGGCGTTTGCATGTGTCGGCCCAGAATTTGAGAAACATGGTTGTCGTTTTTCCGTCAAGAACGGCATGGTGTGCGCTTACGCCGATGCAGAACCCTTGGTTTGGGAACAGCGTGACTTGAAACGACATGGCCGAGGCCGAGTCGTCCGAGATTTCTAACTCAGGCACCAGCGGGTACAACTCTGTGGTGGGGAAAGGTTTGTGTCCGGTTAATAGCGAGATATCAGCGTTGGACTCCGCGACGGTAAATGGAACGGCGTCGTTTGGGGAGTAGACGAGGCTTGGTTTCTTGCCAAGTGAGTCCCAGACGAGTTTCCCGGCGAGTGGGAGGTAGTGAGAGAGGGATGTGGAGAGAGAGGACTTGAGATTGGGGACGATGGCTGAGTCAAAGAAAGGGCGAGTGGCATCGGAGAATCGGTAGAAGATGACTCGTTCGACGGGGTGGAGTTTGTACCAGAGAAGGTCGAAGAAAGTGAGGGGGAGAGTGAGTGAACCGGACGAGTCAGCAGGGGTGATTCGTGACACGTCGATGACGTTAAGCGAAGAAGCCATCTATTTATGTAAAATACACTTTGCTTTTCTCCTATGGTGTCCATCCCAGATGACACGTCAGAAAGACAACTGATAGAGTCGGAAGCAAGGTCTGAATTTTAGTAAAAAATAGTAAGTTTTATTATTAAAATTTTGTTAAAATATATATATATATACCAGACATATAAGAAAATTAAAGGAAAATCCTGCGCATAACCCGGACCGACCCTAGTTTCTCATAAAATGTAAGTTATTCTAACTAATTTTCACTTTCTTTTAAGAAAAAGGATAGAGATGGAATTATTTTTATTTGTGTTGAAAAATGTATTAATAGCAAGATGTGTCCCATGAAATTATAAATGAATGGATTTCGGTCTTTCTATCTAGGCCTGCGGTTTTTTCCCTAAACGAACGGCCGAACCAAATTTTTCGGTTTTTGGTTCGGTTACGGTTTTTAATTCGGTTCAGTTCGGTAGGATTTTTAAAAATAATTCAGTTTTTGGTTCATTTAGGTTTTCGATTTCCAAAAAAAAATAAATTAAAAACCGAAAAAACCAAAAATATCCGAAAATAACTGGAAAACCAAAATTAACCGAGAAAACCGAAAATAACTGACATTAACGAAAAAATCAAATTTAACCGAAATATCCAAATTTTTAAGAAAATTATACCGAAATTAACCGAAAACCAAAAAATTGATTATTTTCGGAAATAAAATTGAAAACCAAATAACCGATAACCAAACCGAACTGAAATTTTATCAGTTAATTTTGGAATTGACTTTTAAAATTTCAGTTAACCGGAAATTGACGGTTCGGTTCGGTTTCGGAAAACCGAAGTCGCATGGCTAATTCCATCATTTTATTACTACTAGGTGGTTTTTCCGTGCTCATGCACGAGTATTTAAATTTATAAAGTAAATATAAAATAATAATTTTTTAATTTAAATTTAAAATTAGTTTATAATTTGTATGCATAACTTATATTAATAATATTATATTACTTTAGTTATACATATGATTTTAGATACTTTAATCAGGCTGAGTCGGCAGGTCGTAGTTGATCACCAGAGATACTTGCTGGACATCAATACCACGAGCCAAGAGATCAGTTGTGGTAAGCACACGGGAAGAGCCAGACCAGAACTCTCTCGTGATGATGTCTCTTGTGTTCTAATCCATGTCTCTGTGAGTAGCTGAGACTGTGTGGTCACGAAAATGACACTCTGAGTGATTGCGAGTGTCTCGAGTTTCCACTCTTCCTTTTCGACGTTGACGTAGAACTGCTTGATACCTTCGAGGATGAGCTCATCACACTTTCACCAAGGAAGGATGAGCTCATCACTCTTTCACCAAGATTCTCACTGGCTTGCTCAAGAAATTTCTTGTGATATCTCAAGAGCTTCTTGCCGAGAAGACCTCACTTGAATCTTCGGTGGAAGAAGCTGGAATGATCTAGCAAAATTTACTAACTAAACTAACTTAAAATTGATCGTTGTCTTAGGTTGTCTTAGGTTGTATTCACCGGTTCATGCATTTCTATGTTTTTCAAAACTGAACATGGTACATTTAGTTAGCAGTTTTGTATATTTTAATTGAAGAAATTGAAGAAGAATGAGAAAGATTTAAGGTATACAAGAAGATTAGCATATACAACTACTACTTTGGACTCTGGTGTAGCTAGATTAATTAGATGCTTCATTGGTTAAGGGCATGCTACAAGCCTAGATATATGCAGCAACCCATTTACATTGGATCTATATGATCGTATATATGTGTTCATAGCTATTTTTACAGTGGTTTCTAACATTCAAATAGAACGTTAACTACACTTGTAAGTTAGTGAGAATTAACTTTGAGAACAAAACAAAACATGAATATTTTATAATGGTTTGCATTTTATTAATTTATAATATTTTTATTAACCAATTTTAAAGCGTATGTTGGCAAATTTTAAACTCCACACTTATTCCCTCCCAGACCACCATAGTTGAAAAAGTAACCGAGACGAGTGAATCGTTTTTGCGAACCAATTCTTAGCCCATAACATTTCACACTATCCACCAAACTCTCTATAGGAAAAGAATCCATTTGACTTTGCTTATAGTTGGAATTCAATACTTTAATATTTGTAAAGACTCCTGAATCTTGGGGGCCTCCATTCGGTAAAATACCATTACCCATGGGAGGACTTGAACCAGAAGGAGAAGCCTGAACAACACCACCAGCTCCAACCATATTTGCACCATTGTCTAAAAGATTAAATAATTCTTTTGGCCAATAACCGATATCTTCATTAGGTGCATCATCCATAAGTTGTGTAATCCACCAATTTCCTGTATTTTTATCCTTTTCCATAGATTAAAAAAATAGACAAGACAAACACATTTATCAGTTTAAAAAGGTACAGATCTTAGAAATGTTATATTCAAATATATCGATCAATAGTTTGCTTATAAAACTGATTATAAGTAATAACCTGATGAATGAAATATCGCACCCAGCCAGGGACCCCTGGCTTAAGAACATAGGGCTCAACAATTGGAATCACCTTTGATACTTGAACAAACCCTGGACATGCAGAATTGTAACATCCTTTCCCATCTTTACCCTATTAAGTAATATTTTAAGACTATACTTGTTACTATTCGATCAATGTTTTCATTAAACATTTATTTGTTGGTGGACACATACCTTCCAAAATCCAAATACCCAAACACGTTGATCGCCATATAGACCTGGATTTATCTATAACATGGAATTGTAATACTTTGAGAATATACTCAAATGATTGACATAACGAATGGATTAAGTAATATACTTATAAAATATAAAACCTACCATCCAACCCGCTGAGATATAATTGACTTGGTTTTTCGATCCACTGCCTATATATATTTGACTATATGAGACTTGATCCTTTCCCACGTTTAGCGCATTTGCACTAAACCAAGCTTGTACACCACGAAATGGACCATTGGATGATCTTACTCCAGCAGTCTATCAAAAGCCAGTTACATTAGTGACTCTGTTTGGGCAAAACACTAATGACTTTTTTTGCAACAAAACCATTAGTGACTTAATACTTGATATATACATAAAAGTATTAGATCTATCGTATTAAGAAAATTGAGATGAGTGCTTACATGTGTTCCAGGACTATCTGCTGATAGCGGATGAAAATGCTTCTCAGCAAATATTTGTGAGTTTGTGACAAATCTTTTTGTAGTTCTCAATATAGGAACATATCCATTTGGACATCCTATTTTCTTTTTGTTAGATGTTTCGTTTTTTCCATTTTGCATCTTTAACTCAGGTTTTGAAATTGATGATTGCATCTTTTCAAATAAAAAAAATGTATAATCAATATTTATCATGCTAATCCAAATATAAAGGTAGGAGATGAAATTCTGAGGCAATGCACCTGAATTTTGTGGGTTTTGAGCAAAGGATGACTGAGCCCTGGTTGCTTATAAATATCTATGCAATCATATGTAACATTTTCGCTTATCTGTCAAGGACAAAAAAAGAGGTTTGATGTTACATGATAATCTAAATAATAGAAGAAAACTGTGCGTGCGTCTCAAGTTGTATTTTAAACAAACCTTGAAAGATCTGAGAGGCACTGTACTTTGATTGGAATGAACTATAGTTGTTGAAAATATAAGAGATAATAGATTCACAACCAGCGCCATCCTAATTCTGGTTGACATTTTATTTGTTTTTTGTCTCAAAATTGAAACTCACTGTTATTTATATACACACATATTATTATGTCAAATAGAGAAAATGAAAATAGTAACTACTAACACATATCTTTATTTGTTTATAACGGAAAAAATAAAGTTTCAGTTTGACTGATTTTATTAAGGTATGATTATAAACGAAATGGAATGATAATCACTGGGGAAGGTCAGTTGTGTATCTTGAAATATTGCGATGTGTTAAATGGGGAATCAATTTGAGCCAAACAAAATGTTATAGTCAGTCAGCGGTTATTCAAAATTAAATTACTTTTTACAAGCATAGTCCAATTCATTTTTATTGTACCATATCTTTTAATATATGACTATAATTTCTTTCCTGAAAAGTCTGTACATTAATTTTGTAATCTTATCTTACTATTAGTGTATTAGACTATGGAATGATTATAAACGAAATGGAATGATAATCACTGGGGAATGTCAGTTGTGTATCTTGAAACATTGCGATGTGTTAAATGAGGAATCAATTTGAACCAAACAAAATGTTATAGTCAGTCAGCGGCTATTCAAAATTAAATTACTTTTTAGAAGCATAGTCAAATTCATTTTTATTTGTACCATATCTTTTAATATATGACTATAATTTATTTCCTGAAAAGTCTGTATATTGATTTTGTAATCTTATCTTACTATTGGTGTATTAGACTATGCACAATGGTTGACTAATTCAACAGCCACCTTTTTACCTTTTTGTAACCCATGTCACTATATTACACATTTCTTTTATTTCACATAATCATTAATATTTATTTAGTTTTTATGGTGTAGAATGATTTGTTTAAAAATCAACATTCTACCATACTTACAAAAATAAATATTTTTATTTTAAATTTTAAATTTTATTATTTAAAATTTACAATTTAATTATGAATTCAAATTTAATAAACTTGTGTTTATTTATATAAATAAGAAGTTATCTTATATAATAGAGTTGAGTTTTTTTTCTCTCTGGGAGGAAAAATGCCATGTGGCATTCTACTTTTAATAATTAAAATCTTTTCTCAACTTTATTTAATCTGTTTTGGTGTTAATTGTTATTAGGTGTTAGTTTATTTTTGTTATTGACAATTTATTACAATGATGTTTTAATTTTGGATTGAAAGTTTAATTTATTATTAATTTTATGTTTTGATTTTCTTTAGATTTCATAACTCTTATATTACATATTTTTAAAATACTTTTAAACTATTTCTTAATATTTTGTATGTCAAATAAAAATACAAAAATGGAAACTAAATTTAAGTATTTTCAAAAAAAAATTAAACATAAAATAGATACATATCCAAACTATTACCTTATATTTGAAAACATTTAAAATATTAACTTTAGTTTTTATATATTTATTTTCATAGCTAATATATTATCTTATAATAAAACTAATTCATTTACTAAACCGTGGTTCACCCACGGTTGATCTAGAGACCCGGTAAATCGTCCGGTTCAGTGTCCAGGTCGGGTGTCAAAACATTGGTTTACAGGATTTCTTTATATTTGATGTTGACGATGGAAAATGGAGTCTCTACAATTCTCCTTCTTTAACGCAATCGATGTAACCGTCATATAATCAATCTAAAAATTCCATTCATCCCACTCTAATAATGTTTAGTAATTGATGGTGATTCAAGTCCAAAAGACTAACATTTGATCTATTGGTATTGGCACATAAACTCTATGGTATATTCCCATGTTACACTATGCAAGGAAACCAATAACTTCCCTGATGCATGCTATCCGTGTTTACATTTTAAAAACCGTGAACATGATTAATATACTCTTAAAACTTAACTAAACAAAAAAAAAATCATTACTTCCAATCTGAGAGAAATTTTAAAACGTTGGCTGGTTGCTAAAGTTATTAAAATTAATGTAAACCACACACCACCATCACCATTAATCCTTTGCACCACACTAACCATTTATTGTCAAAATCATTACTAAATGCATCAAGTCAACCATTTATTGTCAAAATCATTACTAAATGCATCAAGTCAGCAAGCCCGAATGTCACAGATAATTATAAATTGTCTTTCTCATGATCGTTATAGATGCTAACATCTCATTTACTAATTAACAAATTGATTTTTTACTAGGAAGATTTGGTGAAATTGTTCCATTCCGGTTAAATGGAAGTTGTCCATTAAATAGAGGAGTTTAGGAACCATTTATAGTTTTTAGCTAAAAAACATATTTAGATTCATATTAAAATTCGTTGATATTTCTAAATAAGGGTGGACAAACAAGAATTTTGTTATGAACACACACAAAATCTTTCATTATAACAAAACTAATATAGAAAATAATTTTATGTTTCTTATTTTAAAATTCATCTTTTTGAGAGACCTTGAAACTGAAGTAATACATACAACTCACATTCTATATTTTAAAAGTCAACATGGTAATTTAAAAATATATATTAGATACTCACCAATTATTTTATCAAAAATTGACACTTCACCCTTATTTTTTATAAAATTTATAAAATTTGAAACATATTCTATCTTTCTATTATTTGAACTAAATATATTAGTAAAAGTTTTATAGTTCATATATAGTTATTTTAATAATTAATAATATAAGTATGTTCTCTATATGAAACATCAACTTTGTTTTATGTCTAAATTAATTTTGTTATGACTATCGGCTTTTTATTATATTTTTATTAAATCGATTAGTAACAACCACTTTTGTTATTCCACTTTGAACTAAACAACTTCAAACAAAGTAATGCATTACGGTCACTAACCACTATAAAAAAAAATCAAAAAGAACATTTTTAATATATTTTTATTTCATATTTAACATATTTTATTTGTTAAGACAATATAATAATTTATAAATTTATGTAAAAGTATAACATACGAACCCGGCGCGTAGCGCCGGAATATCACTAGTTAGTAAATAATATCAAGTAGATTAAAATTTACGTCAACTCAGATTCACCACCAAATGTATGTTAAGCAAGAAAATAAAATCGTAAGCTTTTACCTAGGCCTGGGATTCTGACCCGAACCGGACAGTCCGAACCGAACCGAACCGAAAATTATGAAATTCGGTTATCGTTCGGTTATTGAGAGCAAACCGATCGGAATGATTTTACAAAATGTTCGGTTAGTGCATCGGTTCGGTTCGGTTCATGATATCCGATCGGTTAACCGATATTTAACCTAGGTATATATATGTATCTTATTAACCTAAACAAACCTAATCTCTCTTTTCATCCTCAAACTCGAGCGGCAGCTTCGTCGGATTCTCAACCCTAGCAACTCGTCTTCTTCGTCTGATTCTTCCATCTTTTCGACCACTCTCTGTTCTGTGTAGGTAAGTTCTTCACTCTCTTCTCTAGTTATGTGTATTTTTTGAGTTTGTGATTGATTTGACATTTAGGGCTTCTGTCGAAATCAATAGGGGCTAATGATTTGGCTTAAGTGATGGGTCGATTATCAGTGTGAGAGTGTCTCTTAGTGTTTGATTTGGATCGAAGGATGAGTTTGGATAGATTTGAGATTTAGGGTTCTTGTTGAGATCTGTAAATTACAAGAGGCTAATGTCTCAAATTTTTTTTTCATTGTCGAGATCTGTAAATTACAAGAGAATCTCATCATTAGAGTTAAAGGTAATAATGTCAATCTATCTCAATTGTTTTGCGTCTCTTTTGTGTATTTGTTTTGCTTTTTTTACTGATTTTCTACGTTTAGTAAGTTGCAGGTCGGAGTTCAAGCATTATGGTGACCTTTAATTTTCTATTGTTTTGTTTGTTGGACATTAAAAGATTTGTTGGACATTATAACTTTATAAGATTTGAGTCATAGATTCATAGATTTAGAATGCTGGATCTTCATTGAGAAAGGATGAACAATATGTATGTTGGCTGATAAATTTGGATTTTTCAGGTCATAACCGAGAAAATTAAATTAACCCAAAAACCGAAGATAACCGAGAAAATCGAAAAAACCGAGTGTAACCGAAAAAATATTTTTTTTGCTAATTATTATAGAAATTCGGTTATTTTCGGAAATAAATTGAAAACCGAAAATAACCGACTTCCGAACCGAACCGAACCGAATTTAATTTCGGTTTTCTTCGGAATCTGTTTTAAAAATTATGGTTAACCGAAAACCGAAATTTCGGTTCGGTTCGGTTTCGGAAAACCGAAATCGCAGGCCTACTTTTACCAAACAAAATCACTCCTCTTGCTCGTTCTTCCTCCCACCTTCATTAGCAAGAAAATTTTAAATTTTATTATTTAAAATTTCCAATTTAATTATGAATTTAAATTTAATAAACTTGTGTTTATTTATATAAATAAGAAGTTATTAGTAAATAATATCAAGTAGATCAAAATTTACGTCAACTCAGATTCACCACCAAATGTATGTTAAGCAAGAAAATAAAATCGTAAGCTTTTACCAAACAAAATCAATCCTCTTGCTCGTTCTTCCTCCCACCTTCATTAGCTCTCCTCGTCATTCTCCCCTTCTGAGCCTCTTTTGCCTACAACGCTTGTGACTTGGCGTGATTATAATACGCAACTCCCAGGAACGCAATCGGCAATCCCATAACCAAAAAGATTAATAGGTGTCACAGTGTCTTTTTTTGAATTATACAGAGGTATCCTGGCCCCACAGAAGTGGTCTAGACTAGTCACGTGTTGCCACATGTCGGTCCTCTGTCCCTGGCGATGCCGAAATGTTAATTCCCCAGTGGCCGGGATTCGAACCCAGGTGGCGGAACTCACAGCTGTGAACCCTTTACCAACTGAGCTGTGTCACAGTGTCCTTAATAACGGACCACGAGAAGGCGATCAACAACCAGTTAACCACACCAGCAACATTCATGGTCAAAGCAGATGTTTTCCCCACCAAAAGGAACACAGCAAGATTCAAAGAAAACGCACAGAACGAGCTCGGCCCAGAAATGACATAATCAAAATGGAAGCTAGAGGTCTCTCTGTAAGAACCGGAAACTCCACAAAAATCCAAGGGATAAAAAAAAGAAGACTAACCAGCACGGTGCAACGTAGTAATCAGTAATCATACATATTGATATGAGGGGTTTGTGGTTTTATTTGAAGAAGCATAAAAACAAAAATAATAAGAAAGCATGCTAGCAGTGTAACTTTAAAAGTAGCATTCATTTTGAGATGAAATAATGTATAGAAATCTTAAAACCATCAGCTTAATACTAAACCCAATGATCCTCCAGGAACTTGTTTTTTTTTTTTTTAAATTGAAGGTAATACACCTGAAAGTATGCCCGCTTGTTGTAGTAGAGGGTCGTAATAGAAAGGGTGCTTCTTTCCTTCTTTGGGGTTGCGAAGCAAATTAAAAAAGGAAATGAGATATACTCAGTTCTGTTGAGAGGGAGACGTTGCATGATTACTAAAGGAAAACAGGAGGAAGACAAATTTTCCATGGACTAAGAAGAGGGTGGTAATCGTGCACGTTGCAACTAAGGAATGCTCTAACATGGAGCTTTTGATATCAGAGTCTTTGTCATGTTGATATGGGTCTGGTGAATCTGTTTTGTGGTTGGAAATAGTGAAGCGGCGGATGAGTTTTAGTGTAAAAGAAGCGTGTTTTTATTAAGCCACAAGACGTTTTGCTGCTGCGTATTTCACTCTCAAGAATAAACGGTCTAGGACATGGAGATTCAAGTATGAAGCGAAAAGAAACAGAAATGATACAAGAGATTAAAATTAAAGGCCTAAGCAGAGGGTGAAACACACTGTTTCGAAGATCGATTCTCAAGTGAGGCATCGATGGAAAAAAATAAAATAAAATTGCAAGCAAAATTCAATGGTCTTAAGCTCGAGGACAACAGAATATCGCATGTCTATGAAAAAGTCGCCCTAAAAAAAAGAAGAACTCTCTCTGAGCGCCGCCTCCATTTTTCAGTCTGAGGTCTTCTCTGGCCGGTGTTCCTCGCCGTTCTGTGAGAGGACCTCCATGAACTCTGCTTTCTAGTTTTTGTTTGTTTGTAGTTTTTTGAGCCTCAATGGTGGTGGTTGGTTTTGGAGTGTTTCTCCGACGGCTATGGCTATGGCGTTTGAGATGGTCGAGCGGTGGTGTTCCCGTGTTGGGTACTGGTTTGTTTCTCGGTGAAGCTGATTGTAGATCCGAGGAGTAAGAGTCTGGTTCGATGGTGGCGCCTTGCGGGTGGTTGGAGGACCTTCGTCTTCACCTTCTCACAGTCTGTGGTTGAGTTTTGAGCTGTTAATTTTGTTTAGTCGAGTTGTTCGTGCTTGTGATGGACTTGTTGGTTTGTCTCTGTGACCAATGGTTTGGTTAGGAAATGGAACCTTCTCTAGTGAATGTTGTGGTTGTTTTTCTTTTGCTACCGCTCAATTCAAGGCTTCGATGTCTCTATACTTGGAGTTTGATACTTGATTTAGCAGTCTTTATTCTAGAGGTGTTGGTTACACTGATCGCTAGCCGTCCGTTTCTTCGTCCGTGTTTGTTTTCGGAGAGTTTCGGTTGGTAAGGCCTCGTATTCGTGGTGGTTTGGCAGGGGCTTCTATGTCGGAGTAAGTGGACGTTTGATTACGTCGTATCTATATCCGAAGGGTGGATCTAGTAGTGGTCCCTCTTGCGGGCTAAGAAGTCCCAGGTTCTTGGTTCTTGGACGTTATCGTTTGCATCGATAAGTCATGGTATGGGTGTTAGAGGTGAGGTTATCGTGTGGCGAGTTATGGGCAGCAGCGGTAAACCCCGATCAGATCTGTGTTTATTATTTCTCTAGTCTGCTGAGTTGATTTGGTTCAAGCACTTGTCTAGTAGTTCATTGTATTTTTGGATGTTGTTGCGGTATTAAATCTTTTACTTTGTATCCGTAAGTCATCCTGATGTGGGTTCTATCTACCTGTTGTCTAGGCTCTTGTTTTTGGGATGTTTTGTTATCCGCCAACTTGCATAAGAACCTGTGTTTTTCACCAAGCTCGAGGACAACAAGGTTTTCCAAAACGGGAGGATTTGTGCTATAGAAAAAAGAAAAAAATAGAAGAGACGTGTGGAGCATAGATTAGAAGAAGGTTAAGACACGTGGCGGCATAATTGGAATAAGAGATGAAAAGAAGTCTGCAATCGTCTTCTTCTTCATTTTTCAAATCAGAAAATTGTGAAAGTTTGTTTCATCTCTTTCTTAGCTAGTGACAAGTGGATCGTTGTTTTATGAACAATGGATCCAATTTAAAATCAAAGTGCAAGAAACAAAAAAAGAACATTCTTCATTGGATAATATGGTACGCACCGTTTGCCTCTGAAATGGTTGGAGCAAAATCTCAGGGAAGATACGGAAGCTACGCGCACCAGTTTGCCTCTAAAATGGTTGGAGCAAAATCTCAGGGAAGATGCGCTTTTTCACAGCAGATTCTTGATTTTTGTGATGAAAATGATTACAGTACTGGTAAAGTCTTTCTAATGTTGGTTACACCCCCTAATTAGAGTAGTAGTGGCTTTTTCAATTGAGGCAGGAAGGCTTACCTTTTTTGTTAGCCTACGATTAAACACTTATCACAAAGAATTAAGTCTATGATTCAGTAATCAACTTAATGAAACCCGCCAAAACCAATAGTTCTGATAGACATACACATACATATTATAAGTCACCTATATTTATCTCTGTTGGTTTATTCAAGCTCCCATTCTCTGAAACAATTTATACAGAACAAATAATAAATTATAGGGAAAATTTCCAATAGAGAACAAAAAAACAAGGGTGTTGTCTCTTTGGTATAAATCATTTTTTGTCTAATTTTTCTCCTTTTTATCCTTTGTATTTCTGAAAACTAATGAAATAAATACTTTTGTGAATCAAAAAAAATATTAAAAATATAAAAAATTAATAAAACACCTATATACACATGCTGGTATTTTTTTTTTTTCAAAAAGTTGATAAATAAGAATTTGAAAATACGTTCTACTAAAGGTAGAATGTGCCTTCTACAGAAAATGGTATAGTAGAAAGCGATTTCTAAAATAAACACGTTCATCTACTATTTTTAGAACATACATTCTACTATTTACTAATTTTCTAAAAAAGTAGAATGCGCATTCTACTAATCCTAAAGCTATCTACTTTTCGTCCGGAAGCATCTTCTACTTTTATTAAGTATTCTAAATTTCGCGGAATGTGTTTTCTAAAATGTACTCTTCCGTCTACTAAAAGTAGAAAGCGTGTTCTGGATTTTTTTCAATGTTCTAAACTTTTAGAAGGCGCCTTCTACGGATAAGATTACCTGATTTTTGCGAAAATTAATGAAAATTTCAGTTAAGGAAATATTCTAAAAATCTCCTAAAAATATTCTAACTTCCTAAAACGTGTTATTTTCGATTTTGCTTGTCAAAATATTTTAAAAAATGATTCTCCCTTGTTTTATTCATTAATCTATGGTTTTTCCATAGTTTTTCTTTTGATTTTTTCACAAACTATTGTTCTCTATGATACATATCTATACAACATGTGGTATTTTGAAATTAGGTGCAATTTTTTGTAAAGTTTATTTATATTTTTATAAAGTTTACATATTTTATTTTTATTAAAAGTTTTATTAAAAACATTTTTAAAATTTATATTTTTATTAAAAAGTTTGATAAAATTAAAATGGTTACAAACGTTTTAAACTTTTTATAAAAATAAAACTTTGTAAAATGTTTTTTTTATAAAGTTAGTTTAAAGTTTTTATTAAATTTTTTTGTAAAGTTTTATTTTTATTTTTATAAATTTTAAAATTTTTATTTAATTACAATTTTATTAAAAACGTTTTAAATTTTTTATAAAAATAAAACTTTGTAAAATGTTTTTAATAAGTTTATTTAACGTTTTTATTAAAAAATTGTAAATTATTTTTATTTTTACAAAGTTTATTTTTATTAAATAAAATTTTAAAAGTTTTATTTTATTTTCCCTTTTTAAAACGTTTTTAATTATTTTTTAAAAAAATTATTTTAGTTTAATGTGTTTAATAAAAACTTTAAACAAACTATATAAAATTTGTAAACTTTATAAAAATAAAATAAAAATTTACAAAAAAATTTTAATAAAAAGTTTAAACAAACTTTATAAAAATACATTAATTTTTTTTATTAAAAATTTTGATAAAATTAAAAAGTTTACAAACATTTTAAACTTTTTATAAAAAATACAGCTTTGTTAACTGTCTTTTATTAGGTTGATTTAACGTTTTCTATTTTTAAAAAAATTGTAAATTTTTTTTTTATTTTTATTAAGTTTTACAAAGTTTATTTTTATTAAAAAAATTATTTTTATTTTCCATTTTAAAACGTTTTAATTATTATTTTATAAAATTTTATTAACTTAATGTGTTTAATTAGATTAATCAAGGGTTAGTTTTGGGATTATGAAAAAAATTATACTAAAAAGACAACTAAATGATGGTTTTATACTATAGGGACAACCATGCTGAATTTTTGTTCCGTTTTGGCAATTTTCCCTTAATTATAAGCATATGTACAGAGGAATTTAAGGGTTTAAACAGAGACCAGTCTATTTTGAATTTTCTGTTGACAGAATTCTGGCTTCTGGCTTCTACTACACCTTCAAAATAGCAACTATTTATTAAATTCTTACGGTTATTTGTTAACAGAATTTTCACTTGATGACAAGATAACATATATTATCTTATTTATGCTGTGTAAATTCAATATAAAATAAAATGTTTTTTTAAAAAATCCACTTTTTTGTAAACTATAATTCCACTATTTATTAAAGCTTTTATTTATGTTGAATTTTCACTTGATGACAAGAAACTTTACCATTGCTCTGCGGATCCAAGAGCAAATTTTTCTGGGGTCAAAAAATAAATATGCTAACAAAGGGCATCGAACACTGGTTATTTGAAGGGTCAAAGAATTTTACCAACTTACCTATGTATTCTTTAGCAATTTCCTAAACAAAACAAATTTGTATCAGATATTTGTGGTGTCAAGTGACACCCCTCCTCTTTATGTGGGTCCGCCCCTAATCTTATGTCGACGCTTGATGCCGTCTATGCATGATAGGGTGGATGGGTCTATCATATTATATCTTAAATGATTATTAAAAAATACTATTAAGTTCTTATATGATATTACTATGATTCGAAAATTTTGCAGTGATGTTTGGGAGCTGGAGCAAATTTATCCTACTCCATTTGCGTTGGAAATATTGGCCTACACTCCTACGGTCCTATCCAGAGCCGTGCCTGATACCAAGCAGATCAAGCATTTGTTTGAGGGCCGGTAGGTTTAAAAAAGTTTTAGGGGCCAAATACATTAAAAAGCTGTTATTGCTGATGGTATATCTTCGTAAATAACATTTTTATGGTGGCGAGTTCAAAACCCAAAATCAGCGCATTACATTAATTTTTCTATTTTTTATCTTTTAAAATTTATTGTAGAGCCAAAAAAAAATATTTGCTTCTGGGCCTGTATATTTCAGGCACGGCTCTGGTCCTACCCCTTTATATATCATCCCATGTTAACTTCTCCAAGTAACAGAAACGCCGACTGTCTCGTCTCGGAGTCTCCCACGTGTGATACACGTGATGACGAATACATCACTCTCCCGTCTCCCGCACGTGCTTTCTTACGTGGACAGAGATATACTCAAAACATCTGGCTATGGAGGAATAATGGCAAGATGGCGGTTCCTCGGTTAATCGTCTCGAGATTCCGCCATTCGACAAGAGAAAGAAAAACTAAAATGGATAAGAAATAGGGAAATAATGCCATATATACACACAAAAATCAAATAAAAATCACTTAATAACTAATATATGTATCACCCCCTCCTAGGCCTAGGATTTATTATCCACTCCGGATCTGTTCTGAAAATAGAATATGTGGAATATCCGAATACTAAAATCTCGAATTTCGTTAAAACCAAATTCGGATCCAGATATCTTAAATGTTGGATCCAAATATTCGGATCGGATCCGTGTTTTAAAATATATTAATATTTAAAATTTATTAATAATTATATTTGATATATTAATATTTATAAATTAAATTAGTCATATAGTTTTATATTTTAATTTTAATAATAATATATGCATAAATATATTCACAAATGCTGTAAAATATTTAATTTATTTAATATTTTTAGTTTTTTGTATTTCTAAAAATATATATTTTTAAAAATTATTTTTCAGATCTCGATCTGAATCCGAATACTCGTGGGTATCATAATTGCTAACGGATATCCGGAAGGTACGGATCCGAAACCAGATATCAAAATCACGGATCTGGATCCAGGTATCCCAATATCTCGGATATCCAGATCCGTCCTAGGCCTACTCCTCCTGCTTTCTTTTCATATGTCTCTACTCTCTCTCAAAATTTAATTTTTCTTTTCTGATTATTTGCCAATTATGCCCTGAAAATATATGAATTTTAAATCTTGTTTTAGCCCCCAAAAAGGTTAAAAATATTGAAATCAAGCTGGTCTTTGTGGTCAACGGTTACTTATTTTCAAAATTAGCAGTAAATCTTTTCCAAAACTATGTTTTATCTTTCCTTTTCCTAATTTCAAAAGTAAAAGTATAATGATTTTGTGTTTTAGCTATTACATAAAACTTTGTTCAAGAAACAAAAATTATATACCTCTAGAATTTCGTTCTAACTTCTCACTAACGTTGTAGCTAAACATTATAGGAAAATTTTGAATTTGGTAAGTGAAAATTTTACAAAGAATTTACTACATCATAAAATTTACAACTATTTAACAATTATATTACCACCATTTTTACCAAACATTTATCACGTTTTTAACAACCTATTGTGTCCAGATTTAAAATACTGGTACCAACTTTACCAACTGGAAACCCCCTTATTAAATGGTTCAACTACAAACCCATTCATACAAATTAACGAAAAACATTACATGAATTTTTCAGCATGGTGAAAAGAATGTTGTCATGCATACCTATCGTAAGGCGCTTGTGCAATCATATATAAATCGCTTTCGGGTTCAATCATACATAAATCGCCATAAATCTATAACTTTTTTTTGAAGGCTAATCGTCTATGTAATCTTTCTCATATCATAATTGTAATATCATAATGAATGAGCGTCAAAAAAAAAAAAAATCTATAAAATTATTAGTTGTGGAATTATCTATGTAATATTTTTATAGTTTGTAATAGGTAACTAACCATCGCTAAATTTTATTACCAAACGTTAGTGTCTTCTTCGCCCCAGAGATGGATATGCAAAGTTTGCAAACAAATATTTGATACACAGGATCTATAAACCAAAAGGCCGAAGCATATTTTACTAGTTTCTGTCAAGTTCCCATGAAAAAAAAGGTTTTGACATCTAGTTATTTAATGTTTTATTTGTGTATCGTTGTAGTATGAAGGATTGTTTAATAGGATGAACTGTTTCTGAGTTAACCACTCCATTATATGTCTCTGTTTCAACTTAGTAATCAAACACAAAATGAGTTGCAACTATGTTATTAATATTAGTAGGGTAATCAAACATGAACTCAGATTCAATCAATGTTATTACTAGTATTGTATTCAAACACGAGCTCATTGAAGGTCAGAGTAACTACATAATTTCTTTGATGCACTCTATTACATGATTTTTGTGATGAAAAATGATTATTATTACTCAACAAAAATAGTATTCAACATGTGTTATTATTACTGAATTGCTTATCCAAAACCAAAAGCACTTTATTGTCTTCATCCGTCGTTAAGAAAATCAATCAAAGCCTCCATTTCGTGTTTCTTGAGCGAGAAGCCAACCTCCACTCCACCATTCCTATCTCTACCCTCTGCCATAGATATCGCTTCGCCTTGATCGATCGACACAATCACAACTCTCTCCGGTTTGCCCCACCCGAAATCCAACCCGTACACCCCAAACCGGGTCGACCCGGCAACAGAAATAACCTGCATTTCTGGTGTGATAGCCAGAAGCGCTGCCAAAACCTCCGGAACCTTCAACGCAACAGTCCCATCCAACTCCTCAACTGAATCGCTAACATATCTCGCAGCAGTTAAAAACCCTTCTTCACCCAAAAACGCCTCCGCCTTTAACGGTATTTTAAACTTCGCCGAAACGCAGTTACCAAAATAATTCGGCGGGACAGGCGGATCAAGAAGGCTCCGACAATCCACCGCGAACCCGTACCCGACCGGTCTGCTCGGGTCACCGCCACGAGCTCTGATTATACACGTTAACGCGTACGAATACGTGACTACAAACGTCGACAATCTCAGCTCTTTAGGTGACGTTGAAGCAGAGGACTCTCTCTTGAGCCGCTCACGAAGCGTTTGGATATCTTCACGAGTGAGTTCCAGAGTGAACCGGACGACGTCTGGACTTAGCTCGGGCGACGGAAGAATCTTTAAGCTCCTGGGGTTGTCTGGTTCTTTACCGCCGGAGAAAGCTTTGAGTAAAGAGCTCCACAGGTTCAAAACCTCTGTTTCGGTATCCTTTGGATCTTTTATGACCGTACGATCGTAAAGCGGGATTAGATCCTGCGGTAAGGAAGTGTTTACCGTTTGGTCTTGTTGGCGTTTGCATTTGTCGGCCCAGAATTTGAGAAACATAGATGTCGTTTTTCCGTCAAGAACGGCATGGTGTGCGCTTACGCCGATGCAGAACCCTTGGTTTGGGAACAGCGTGACTTGAAACGACACGGCTGAGGCCGAGTCGTCGGAGATTTGTAACTCAGGCACCAGCGGGTACAACTCTGTGGTGGGGAAAGGTTTGTGTCCGGTTAATAGCGAGATATCAGCGTTGGACTCCGCCACTGTGAATGAAACGGCGTCGTTTTGGGAGTAGACGAGGCTTGGTTTCTTGCCGAGTGAGTCCCAGACGAGTTTCCCGGCGAGTGGGAGGTAGTGAGAGAGGGCTGAGGAGAGAGAGGACTTGAGATTGGGGACGATGGCAGAGTGAAAGAAAGGGCGAGTGGCATGGGTGAATCGGTAGAAGATGACTCGTTCGACGGGGTGGAGTTTGTACCAGAGAAGGTCGAAGAAAGTGAGGGGGAGACTGAGTGTACCGGACGAGTCAGCAGGGGTGATTCGTGACACGTCGATGACGTTAAGCGAAGAAGCCATTTCTTATGTAATCCTCTGTGATGAGAAATTATTGGTGATGATACTACCATATATAGGAGAGATAAGGTGGCGAAATTCAATTTTGTGTAAACAAGAGAAAACTTTTAGTAGGAAAAAACTATTGTACTAGTAAATCGATAATTGGACCACTAAGTAATCCTTGACCCCTCACATTGATGATATATAAATATAATACTCCCCCCATTCAGAATTACCTGACGTTTTATAGCTTGGCACATAGATTACGGAACTTGATGTATTATTTTTTGTGTAACACTAACTTATTGTAATATATCTATTCTAAACTTTTCATTTGTAGTTAATATTAACTTGACTTTATATCGTTGTGTTATCACTAAAGATTATTAAGTACAAAGGTAGAAAAAGTCACATTTCCTCATTTTTGCATAGAATTATGTGAAGGTCAAATATATTAACACAAAGAAAATGCACTAGAACGTCAAGTCGAAACGAGCGGAGGTAGTAGTACTATATGTTCGGCAAATAACATAACTTTTGTTCGTTCATTATACGTGGCGACAATAATGTGCAATCAAAAATACCAAAAGCCATGTCAGCTACTCATTAAAAATAGCTCTTTTGAAAATGTTGCGCCTCAATTCATACAACAATTGCCGCCGGTGACAGTAATAAAGTCGCTGTTTTCTACGGCAACCATTAAAATGGATGAAAGAGCAACGTTAGTTGCCAGCGACTCTTATATAGCATGACAATGTTATTATTTTTCTCCATCGTTTGTTCTTTTTAGTCGTTTGCCATGTTGTATTTATTGGGGTGGGGAAGGAGTGTGGAAGACTTTAAAGATTTTACAAAAAGATTTAAAATGCTTTTAAGCTAATAATATGTTGTCCTAGAGTTGGTCCGCCCTATGGACGAAAAATTATAATAAAAACTATTTATATGAATTTATATTAATTTAATGAAGTATTTAAAATCTTTATAAATTAAAAACAATGTTATAGACAAACAAATAATAAAAGGAATTCTGAGATCATAATTTTTGTTTCTAATAAATATTTTTGGTTGGAATTAAAATAACAGTAACCTTGATATTCTCTATTTTTAGAGAATACAAAATTAGCAAAAATAATTTAGAAAATATAATAATATATATTATTATTATTTATATTTCAATTTGACATAATCAAATATAAAATGTAAATAAATAATTCGAAATTTATTTCAAGAATATTTAAGTTTTAAAACACTTTTACACAAATGATTCTTTTCATGATAATGAATTAGTCTATCTCCAAACTAAATCATTTAAAATTTAATATAAATTGATAAAATATTTAAATCTCAATTTCAAAATACTATATATGTAGTTTAATAATATTATAAATAATAATTAAAATTTTCTATTTTAACAGGAAAATGATGTTTTAAAAAATATTTGTTTCAGATCATAATTATATCTGGAATGAAATATTAATGAAACTTTAGTGTTTTACTGGTTATGTTTTGTAACTTATTATAGGTTTTGTTGAACTATGTTTAGTAACAAAAATATTTTTTTAGGAATTTTTCTCATGATATTTTAAAATTTTGTTTTTAGATAGTATTTTATAAATTAATGAAATAGTATAATTAGTGATTATATTTTATTTGCTTTTGTAGTATAAGTTTTTCTTACATTGGTTATATATCTATTGAAACTGTGATAGTATATTGATTTTTAAAATGATTAATTTGTAAGGGTTATTTTAATTATTTTTATTTAAAAGGAAAGAAAATATTGTTTACGATACTATATATTAGTTTTCTTTTACTTGTTTAATTAAATTATTTGATATACAAAATTCGTGTTTAATTTGATGATAGAATATAATTGTCTTTTATCCGTAATTGAATGAAAACGTCAAAATATTGAAAAAAACTAAAGATGATTTTTTAAAAGAAAATAAGCTGTTTATGTTTATATAAAAGTTATATATATATATAGTAGTCAATTTTTATTTTTATTTATATGAAAAATCTAAATTTTATTATTATTATTTTATCGAATTAAGATATGTTTTACATATCTCCAATTCAAGACTAGTTGAATTTATTAATTATGTGTTTTTTCATTTACCGGATACTAATTTATAGTTTTTACTATGTATATAACTTATTCATTTTTCATTATTTTGTATCAATATAATGAATCTCTACGTTATCGGTTAAATATTTTTATTTTGCAGTCGGCTAAGCAAGAACTTCATTGATCATACCATCTAATTTGTTGAGAAAATACATTTCAAATTGAAGCGAACATAGAATTGAGTACAAACCTAAACAAATTGTTTTTTTTTCTTGAAAAATCCTAAACAAATTGTTTCGTGTTAAACTGGTTCGGTTTAGGTATTGATCTCAAGGCTACGTGTCAAAGGTTACGTGTGAAAGAAATTCTGTTAAAATGAATCAAACCAAAAATGTATTTGTTTATTTCAAATGGAAACAAAGTGAACAAACTGATTCAACCCCAAACTCCCGAATACTTTAAAGTAACTAAAATCTGAATTCATTTTAGAGTATGAGCATCCGGTTACTATCGGTGCAATACAGCCAAAGTTGCTGAGCATAAAAAACTGATGTTCTTAACTTTTTGTCCCAGAAAGTATGATATGTGCCTCAGTGAATGCTCCATATGCTTGTTCCTTGGTGCGTACTCTAAAGTTTGATCAGTCTGACATCCACTAAGCTATATACACTTCTCTTTCTTTCTCAATACTTGTTTCCTAAAACCTTGGCCTTCACTTTACAGATTCATTATCTATCCTTCACTTTTGGTGATGCATCTTCTAAAAAATCCATGTAAAAGAGTCCTTCAGATATTTCCGAGCATATTGATCATGCTCTGCAGAGATCTGTTTGCGAGATGGACAAAACAACCTTGGGTTCCAGACAGAAGCTTTATAGTCTTTTATGAAGTTCGATGGCGAGCCCATCAAACACACAAAGGCTAGCATCTGCAACACTGCGAAGAGGAGTTGACGTTAGGCGGGATAATGGAGACAGTTATGCAGCGTTACTTTTGCAAAAACTCCTCTTCAAGTTTTCAGTTATACATAAGATGGTACTATGTATTTGGGATTTGTGGTAAGCGATCTAAACGGAGTCTCTGGTTTCAGCATATCTCTCGTGAGGGTATATAACAATTCTATTATCTTTGAGACTGATCATACAACTTGCGAAAAGTTGAAATAGGGACAGATGGATATAAAGTAGAAACACACATGTTCAGAAACAGAGGTGAACTCGTAAGCAAAGCTTATTTGAAATTAATTGTTTTTGAGAAAGTAAGTTTATTGTGAAGCAACTGAAAAAATAAAAGATTAAAACTATCAATCGACAGTTAAACAAGCACAATCTATAAAAAATCTTAATAATTAAGCCAAAACACATAAGTAATATAAAAGAAAAGATTAAAACTAATAAAAAAGAAGAGGAAAACCCTAATAATTATAGCTCACGATATCTATGAAATTGCATAGACAAATTTAGGTATCCCTTAATCTCTACACATCGTTCGCTGTTCAAACGGACGAGGTTGAACTTAGAGGTGAACTTGTCACGGCTGGTCCAAGGAGGCAACCGTATCTTCGCCCGACCCATCACAGCAGTACGGTTCGATGTTGCAGGATCTCTTATAGAACGTCCTCTCATCAACTCAATGTAAATATATTTGTATGAAGAAGAATCTAAAGGAAACACTAATCTTTCATTGAATTGATGGAAGCCATGGAAAGACGTCACCACATGTGTTCCATGTTCATCTTCTTCGTCTATCCATGCTATAACTCTGAAGTACTCAGGACCCATGTGAGGTTGCGTAAGGTCTCTTTCATCTTTCGTGAATCCTTCAGAGATATCCACGAATAACTCTGTGTTTACTGGCTCTTGAACTTTTTTCCCCTTACGAATCAATCTTTGCTTTTTGTCGGCTTTTCGCTCATCGTTCATCATTTGAATTTTTTTTTTTTTTGTAGAAATTGAAAAAACTGTTTACAGTTTTGATGTGTTAGAATTTGTAAGAGCTATATCTATTATATATATGCAGACATATATTTGATGGATGAAGGACGAGAGCAATATTTTTCTAAAAAAATTGTAAGATATATACACAAGATTGTTATCATCAAAAAGTAATTCTAAGAATTATTTTAGAAAAATATCTTAAAAATATACTATGTTCAAATTTGGCAACAAATCTAGACATATATATCTTAACATTATTTAGCCAAAAAAATCTAGACTTATCTATGAAAAATCTGTAAAAATAACATTTCTTTAGTTCCCTCATTAAAACATTTACAATTTTAATAGCCTGATCGTGGCCATGGAAGTAACTCTATCACCACCGTTGAATCATCTTCACCGTTGTCACCATCACCAAAACAGCTGCTGCTGCATCTATTATTGAGTTACTCCAGCCAATACCGGAATGATTACATGTTGAATCAAAGGTAAAATATTGGTGACGTTTTGATGATTAAAGCGTTTCTCTGAATCCAACAATCTTAATAAGAAACATTAAGAGCCTTCTGCAAAAAAAAAGGATTGGCTTTGCTAGCATGTTCAGTCTGTGCTGTCATATTACATAACTTGGAAGTCTCGGATAGTCATAGAAAATGGCGAGTACAACATTTCTCACACTGCAACTCGCTAAAAATGCTGACTAATGATGATGATGATATTCAGTTTCTAATTACTGTAGTAACAGAAGAAGGATAAAAGAAAGTCCCTATTCTTGTGAAAGAATCTGAGATGGCTCTTCAATCCTACGTACATGCTAAACCCTCCTTTTTAGCCAATCTCCCGAGTGTAGTCTGCGATGTTAATAATAGGCGATCTTGATGATGACGATGATTATAGGGGAGAGAAAGAGGAAGGAGATCTTGATGATGACGATGAGGATGAGTGTTCTGTGCTAATGAGCTGATAATGAGAATGGAAGGACCAGAAACATAGTAGCCAAATCCTTTAATTCTGGGCTGCAATGGCCATTAATGGTGGCTTTATGATTGCATTGGCCTTCGTAATAGAATTAGAAACTTTCACCGGTAAAAGAAGATATAAGTTTTAGAGGTGAAGTCGCAGCATCTTAATAATTAATATTAAGATTTAAATGAAAAGTAGCAGCATATTAATCTTTATCTTAAATTGTTCCAAACTTTAGGCTTCAAGATTAGCATTTCGTCACATAAAGAAATGTTGTCTTGATCTCAAGCCAACAACGTCTAGGTTTGTGGCAGTCTAGCATTAAAACATATAACACGATAGAGCTTTTCTTGCTTAATCAAAAGCACTGCGGTATAAAAAACCAAGCTAAAAAAACAATGTCTGACTTTTGACCGAAAAAAAAAAACAATGTCTGACTTTACAGTCTTGACTCTTAAACACTTCTCTAGAGATAAATTCGTTGAATGAATCTGTAAAGTCACGCCCACGGCTAATGGATCATTCCACATCGGATGAGTTAATTTTTTGAAAGCTTACATATAAATATGTAAAAGAATATGAAACATTATTTGTTATTTTAATAACTTCGATATATTAACATAATTTATAGGAATATAAAAGTTATTTTTTTTTAAACTTCAAACTAAACTTTGTTTAACATATTTTATACATCATCATACAAATATAGTTATATATAAGGACTTGGTTCTTTTTTGGGTGATGATTCATCATTTATATGTATATTATATTATTTAATATTTAATTGTAAATTNATATATATATATATCTAAATATATTAGACAAATCTAAAATAATTAATGAATAAAAATATTTTTTCATAATAAGAAATTATAAATATTTAATTATTAGATGCATAATCCAATATAAAAATAAATACAAAAGGTAATAGAATAAAAAAAATCACTAATTATAGTCTGAAAACTTAAATAATATCCTTTTTTTTTGAAAATTCTAATCGGTTTGGATGGTACAGTTCATTTGTAAAAGGTTTTAAATAGGTATGAAACTTTTAAATTGCATTGATTATTAGTATTAGATTATAGTACTATATAGCAATTTTTTTTACGGTGAAGCTATTATCTCCTGTTTCATATTATCTAGACCCATAGGTTTAAATGAAAATGTATAAGAGAAACTAAAAGTCTCAATGAATTCAAAAACAAACTAGTAAGAGGGAAAATAATCGATAATTTATAGTTTTATATTATCTTTCTATAGAGCGGGTTTAACCTTACTTTTGAACAAAAATTAAAAGTCATGATTTTGCCTTCATATGATTCAGTCACAAACATACACAATAATCAAATTTCAGGTACAATAAAAAAATTATGCTGCTGTTGGATTGTTTTTATGTAATAAAAGAATGTAAAATAAATACTTCTACTATTTTAAATATTTTAGTACCATTTAAGTTACATGAAATGGAATAATCATTAGTTAATTCTACAAAAAAAGAAATAAAATCTAAAGAAAAATCTTTTACTGCAATTTGACGATAAAATAAATGAATACATTTTATATTCTATTTCTTAATTCAATTTATTTTATCTCATACAAATTTATTCTATTAATATTATATGTTACTATTTATAGTTTTAGATTTCATACACATATAAAACGGTAGTTGTGTACTGGAAACTCTAATCGTTATTTTATGGTTTTTTTACCGTCATATCGCAATTGCAAGTGAACCAATAAACGCATATCTATCTTATTAAAACAAAAACATTACAACTTCTTCTAGGTGGATTTTTAAAAGTGGACCTCATATATTTAAACTAAATGTCTCATTCTTTATATATAATACGTACTATAGTCTAACTTTGCATTGATGTATTTCCTTAAATACAGTTCTTCTTTTTGTTCATATTCCATATATGATTTTTACATTTATTACATGTCGATTTAAATAAGATATATACTAAGAATACTAAAAGTATTAATCGTTCTATAATTACCCTATACAATTCATTTTAAATTGATCAGTATACTTTCATTGGCCATATTAATTTTATTAGTACGAATAACATTAGGTAGATAAGTCATAGACACATACATAAAGATATGACTATTCTTATAACTACGTTGGGCCTAATCTACTTTCTAAAACAAATAACACATAGCTTCATATATTGTATAGAATATAGTAATATTGTATAGTATTATACTTATACAATAATACTAAAAACAAACCAAACTGAAATATAATATATATCGAAAATGCTTTGAACCATTACACACAAAATATATTAGACCTCAGAGATAAAATTCACTTTGAAATTACGTAATAATTATTTTAAAAAATTAAATTTCGTAATGTACAAAAAAACATAAGTTTTATATAAAATTTTGTGTTACAATAAAAAGACACAACTCGCGCTTGCAAAATGTTATTTTTACATATGAAAGACATTTTTGATATTATTCTTTAAACACAAAATTGAATTATACAAACTCGATACTACATAAAACTAAACAATATAGAATACATTTTAAAAATAAAACCCGTGCGGATGTGCATATGTTTATATAATATATAAATATATTATGTTATGCATATTTTCATATAAATAATACCCCAATGTAAGTTTTGTATGATAAATGTTGAAAATACAAAATATATAGCACTATATATTTTAAATAATACAGAAAAATCTACTTTACGTTATCATAAAAATTAAAAATCAAATTTAGTAATTAAACAAATTGCTTATTTAAACACATTAGTACACATTGTTATTTATCAAAATTTTACATTAATACACATTGGCGATCATGTATAACATTTAATAAAAACAAAGATAAAAACAAAATAACTCCCGCTCGGTCGAGCGGGTAATGATCTAGTAACATTGTTAAATGATTAGTACTATCAAAAGGTTCCATATTTGATCAAACTAGCTGTTATTTAAACGTGAACGTAATTCCTAAAGAGAGAGGCCGGACAATGCAATAATCGAGATAATTGTTTTCCATAGGGGTGGTTGAGATCTAAAGTGAATATATATAATGTAATAGGCTCACACCATACTGTTAGCAATGTATTCGTTAGTCTATAATGGTCTTTTATCATCTCAAATCGTAGACTCGTAGTGGTCATATAAGCAAAGCCATAAGCCAACGTAATCGTTTTCTTTGGTGACAATACATTTTCTTAACCAAACGGTGTTAGTATGATGGCAAGAATAGAGATTGAATATATGTGTAAACTCATCGGTTCTAGTTTCGAATTTTAAAGTGCAAAATACAACACAAAATCGTTGCAGAAGAGATAACTAAAGACGATACAATGAGAATTTAATACATATATTGTTCTATTAGAAATCACTTATACAATTTCTTACAAAATATTTTTATCATTTTTACACAACTTCTTATCTTTCTAACAAACTTATGCCTCTCCATCATCTGATATATCAGTTCCTAACTCATCACGATCCAAGAACATTCACCTTGTCTTTAATTTTTCTTTTATAAAATCAGTTCTAATTTTTTCCCGATAACCGTGATGTGATCC
This sequence comes from Brassica rapa x Raphanus sativus, assembly GCA_019776045.1. NCBI lineage: Eukaryota > Viridiplantae > Streptophyta > Magnoliopsida > Brassicales > Brassicaceae > Brassica x Raphanus > Brassica rapa x Raphanus sativus. The sequence continues at coordinate 4,963,458 of WHPY01000009.1, forward strand.
CAAAGATTTTATAGGCCCAAGGACTAATTACCACGAAACTCTCAAGATCCGCGTTTTCTTACCACTTAAAATGCTCCGGATGGCCAAGGGAAATCGAACCCAGGGCGGTACTCAATCAGCTCTAAATTAAATACATTATCGCTTCTCAATGATCCTTCAGCTGTCTTATATTCTTCCTCATGTTTGCAAAATCTTAGGCATATGTTCTTAAAGGAATATATGAAAAATGATATCTTCCATATTAATAAATATAAATTCCTTAAGAATTATATTTTTTTCAAGACATAAATTTCTCCATCAATATTATTTTCTATATTTCTTCAAGTCATAAACTTGATTCTCAAGTTTAGTCTTATCCAGCTTATCCTTTGCATCTACACGTCCCTTCACTTCAGTGTGCTTCATGTAACATTGTTTGACGCAACCTGCTTCAACGACTTCTTAAAGACATATACTTGCTCTTCATATTTATATTCTCCAGTTCATCGTCTATTGTAAAATGAATCCTCTACATCACATTCTCCAAGGCTTAAACTTGCTTCTCAAGTGTATCGTCATCTATCTTAGCATATGCATTCATGTAGCGCCTACACTCTGCATTCTTTATAGAACATTCTCTGACACAACATGCATCAGGGACTCCGTCAAGGCATAAAATTACTCATCAAGTTACCTTTATGTTGCTCATCATATTTTGTAATCATGGCTGTTCAATGTTACATGGGACATTGTAAACTCCGCTCACCCGACAAGACGTATAACACATGTTTAAGGACTCATTCCTACCCCTAAAGGCAAGCCACCGTGTTGTCAGTGGTCTCGTGATATTCAGACGTGTTTCCTCCTGTTTAAATCCACAAATCCAACAATATCCATTACTTATACTTACACTACTGCACGAGGGAAATGGAAAAGAAGGGATGAGAAAATGGATTGCTTGGTGAGATACCTTCTAAACCAGCCTCTCCACATGAGCCGCTAGATGACTCAAGCAGAACGAGGACAGACTAGCAGCACACAATATTTCAACAACAAATCAATCACAATACTTTCATCACCTTAAAACATTAGATTAATAACATCACCACACACTCATGATATCACATCATCATGACATTCTACAGTTCGAGATAGTGTACAATCAAGCCCCCACCCGGCGGACTTAATGCATTCATCGATACTCTACTGTGAATATCCACATATGTCTCTTCAAGATCAGCCAGTCGTTGTCCATGGTTATCATATTCACTAATTCCCAGACTCTACATCACATCTCTACTAACTCTTCGGACCCTCACCAGTCACAATCAAGCACATAGTCTCTTGCTCAATAACATCCATTCTCATTAACTGCCTCATAACACAACTCACAACCTACTCGTTTAACTCATCTAGCTACAATCTCACCCATTCAATTCATTATCACAATAATATCAACAATGATTCCATCTATCAATCCATGGCATCAACACAATCATTCAATTATGTATTTAAACAATATAAGTATTCTTATGCAACAATCCAAATGAATTCAACAATCTAGCAATCATTATGATTTAGCAACCGAACAACTAACTAACTAACTAACTAACTAACCAATTCTAATAAGAGAAAAAGCTAGTTTTCAAGAACCATATCATCTGGATTGTAGATCTGAACACCAATCTAAAGAACAAATCAAATAGCGACACACAACAACAACAAAAGCGAACCGTGACCAAGAGGATTCGCGATCCAATAGTGGCTTGGTGAAAGCAAGGACGACCAGCGGCTCTATGATCCAGCAAAGCGAGGAACTGCGGCAAGTCACGATGGCTTAGGAACAAGGAGGGGAGAGAGA
>WHPY01000009.1:4965778-5039042 GCA_019776045.1 Brassica rapa x Raphanus sativus
GAGAGAGAGAGAGAGAGAGAGATTTACCTTTCCCCTCACATGACATGGTTTTTTCTTACTGTAAGGAAAATTCCCCAAAAAAATTAAAATAACTAGTAGTGTTTAGCAGAAGTGAAGACGATGTTAGTGTTTAATTAAACATTTGGTTAAACTTTGAAGGAAAAATTCCTTACAAATCCTCTAGATAGATTATATGTAGCTTTCTTCTACATTACGCTTCTATAGCGTAGTTAACCTTGACTGAATCATTATCACTGCAATCAAAGCAAATAATAAGAATCAGAAACCATAACACTAAACTAATTCCAAAATCAGAAATTCGTTAAAATTGTCTAGTTTTCTTCATTCTTTTTCACGAAATGGAACCACTTCGAGGAGATATAAAGAAAATCAAAGCAAAGAAGAAAAAGGGAACAAAGTTTGGAGAATAAAAGAGGTTGGAGGAGATTATGGTGTCAAACTCGAATTGAAACTAACTTGAATTAGAAATCAATCTATTTGAGAGGTTTTGGCTGAGGGTGAGCGTACTTTTCACAGTTTAACCACATGTTTAATTAAAACTAACATCATCTTTGTTAAACATAGTTGCGACGTCGTTTAAATCGATGTGTAAAATCTGTAAATATTAAAAGTTTTTCTATTAAATAGGAAACAAATTAGTTTGTGTATTAAACGGGAATCCAAAATAGTTTTTGTATTTTATTAGTAAATAAAAATTAGTTTATGTATTTTTCTTTTCACAATTATAACACTTGTTTAATTAAACATTAACGTTGTCGTTTTAAACTGTCTAAAACTATGAGTAAAATCTGTGGATTTCAAAAGTTTGTGTATTTAATATGCAACAAAAATTAGCTCGTGTATTAAACGAGGATCCAAAATAATTTGTATAGTTTATTAACAAATGAAAATTAGTTTGTGTATATTTAAAGAATTTTCCCTTTTGCATTAGCATATTTATGTTTTTTAACGCTGAGGAAAATAATATTTATGTTTTTTAAATAATATTTATGTTTACATCAGGTATTATGTTTAATGATGAAAATGATTGATACATTCTATCACAATCAGAATCCCAGCAGCTGTATCAATCTACAGATTAATTATCTGAGAATGACATGCAAACTGTTTGAGAGAATAGCTGCAATGGTGGCATGTGTTTTTAAATCGAGTTGTAATAGTTTGATGTCTTTTGTGGTAAAAATATTAGTATTTGGTAACTGTAATTTATACATTTATTTTGCTATATATATTTCTGTTTTTTTGTTGACTTTTTACTGTACACATTTCATGTATTAGTTAAATAAAATTATCTGAGAAGACATGCAAACTGTTTGAGAGAATAGCTGCAATGGTGGCATGTGTTTTTAAATCGAGTTGTAATAATTTGATATCTTTTGTGGTAAAAATATTTGGTAACTGTAATTTATACAATTATTTTTCTATATATATATTTCTGTTTTTAAACTTTTTGCTGTACATATTTCCTGTATTAGTTTAAAATATGTTTAATTAAAAATATCTAGATCCTCAAGATTAATTAACTTAATTTTACGGTTTGGATTTGAAGAATGGAGTTCGAAGGGCTAATTTAACAAATAATTTCATTTTCTAAATATTATAGCTTTAAGAATTCTGAGAAGTCAAACTTAATTTATTACTTAAATTTTTTCTTTACAAATATTTGATATTTGAATATTTTATTTTAGTTTTTCTAGAGGTTTTGGATATTTTTGTTTTTTTTTTTAGATTTTATATATTTTTGATCTACATGTATATTTTGAATTTAACATGTTTCAAAAATATAACGACTAACTCAGACCATAAAGGAACTAAAGTGAGACTATTGATTTATAAGTGAATGTAAAATCTTCCTATTCAAAAGATCCATAGCCATCCATTTCCTACATGTACTAATTTGAATACTAAATGTCGAGACATATCTAAGGTGAAGAACATAAATAAGTGGAATTCGTACAATTATTTCGATTTTATTTAAGTTAGAACTAAAATAATTATTTTTCAATTTGGAAAAAAGGTACAATTCAATATAACCAAAAATAAGTAATCAATATTATTTTTGTATAGGAAATCACATGTTTGATTAAGACAACAACGGAATATCATTTAAAATGATGTTATATTTACTTCATACATATAAATTAGAAATAAATTAAAACATACAAACAAATAAGAAATAAAATATTACTGAATTATTATATTTTTTATTTAACAATTAACTAGTTTAAATGAAAACGAAAATATAGCATTTGAAAAGAAATACTCAATTTAATTTATAAACTGGTAAAAATATTTTCGGATTAAGCTAGAGAGATTAAAACAAAGGTCAATGTTAGTGAATATATACACCAATAGCCTCGTGTTTCAAAAAAAAGGCACCAATTGTGTCACCCTTATATGTGCTCTTTTTTTAGCAAACTGAAGATTTTAATTGAAAGAACTTAGATTCATTCTACAATAGCTGCAGAGGAAGAAATCAAAGATAAGGCTCCTTTTGCCAATAAGTTAGTACATACATTTGCTAAATGTGGGACATAATAAAAAGTGATAGAAGTGAAGGAGTGAGCCAACATAACAATGTCATGGAGTACACCCTTTATGACCACATCCTTCCTTTGAGTCTTCAAGAGATTGATGAGGTTTTTGTAGTCAGAGAACATATTGATGTTATTGACGTGTAAAGAAACTGCAGCCACAAGTGCAGCTTTAACCGCCAATGTTTTAGCCACGAGAGCCGAAGTAACAAAACGCCAGTAAGAGGAGGAGCTTTCGATGATGGAGTTTTCAGCGTCACAGACTTGCCAACCCAATCTACAATTCCCTGTTGACGAGTCCATCAGAAAAGGAAGACCAAGTATAAGAGTTAGTAACAGGTAAACATAAAGACAAAGACCGGACCACACACTATGATAGGAAAGGCTTTTTGACATCAGTCTGAGCTGCCTTCCAATCTCTAGCATATTATATCGTCTTAAGGACTGTGTCCGTTTCTGAAAAAACTCTGTCCTCAAACAACAATTTATTTCTGTTAGTCCAGAACACTCTTAGGATCCATGGGTACAGAGGCGTGATTCCTAGGCCACTAGGAGGTAGCAATACCATCTTTAACAGTGATGAAGAAGGGTTTAATCGAAGTAGTCTCACTGCAGTCAGGCTTAAATAAGCAAAGGACCAAGTCTCAGACTTTAACTGCGAAAAGGCATTGGAGGAGCACGTAGATCTTTGTTTCTGGAGCACCACACCGTTTGCACAATAGGTTTGAAGCTAGACCTCTACTCTCCAGCACCGAGCCAACTGGGAAGGCCTTGTTTTTTGCCTTCCACATGAAGTGCCTAATCTTCGGAAATGTACAACTTGCCACAAACATTTTGTCCAGTTGAAGCTAAGATCCCCTAAGTTTCCTTTGCAAAGCTTCGCGATCGCGTATCCAGATTTTATAGAGTATTCACCGTTGGCATTAGAGAGCCATACTCGTTCATCAGGTGCAGGAAGGGGGCTGGGTATCAATTTTCTGATGGCATCTTCATACTGGGGAACAGATTTATGAATCACATCCACATTCCATTCATTAGTCCGAGTTTGAATTAAGTTGCGACACACCAATCCTTGTTTTTGACTGTTGGAGGGCCAATTGGTGCCATTGGTTCGGATGTAGAAAGCCAAAGTTCACTCCAGATCTTCACTCATGAGCCAAAGCCAATGGCCAAGCCTAAGCCTTTTGCTAGCAGATCATGCCCCACGAGTATTCCTCTCCATCCATGTGAGGCGTTAGATGGTGCTTGTGACGCAAGAAAGGAGGACTTAAAACAATATTTTCCCAGTAGAACCTGAACTAACAAAGAAGTTGAGTTTTTCAAGATTCTCCAAGAGAGCTTGGCGAGAATAGAATCATTAAAATTAGACGATTTTTCTAAAGTCTTAACCGCTCGTACTCTTAGGCTTAGATAGATTTAGCCTTGAGGCCCATCACATTTTCTTGATATTGGAAGAGATATCTCACCAGAATCTCATCAATACAGATTGAATCTGTTTACATAAGAAAATAGTCAGCTTGAAACAAAATAGCTAGAATGTAGGCATGGTTACCAAAACAGATTTCAGGAGAATTAATTTCCCAGCTACCGAGAAAAACACAGAAGTCCAACACCACAGTTCACAACTACATCTAAGCCAATATATATATATATATATATAGTTTTCTAATTTTCTCGTTTCTTTTTCTTAAATATATATTTTTATTTTTCTTTTTTTTTGTATTTTTTGAACAACATATTTTTATTTTCTTTAAACGACGGCTACTTGCCAATTTTGAAGCTCACGTGTGTATTTGTTTTGAAGAAGATTATTAATTGTTGTTTGTTTTGTGTTACTGGGCCGGCATTAAATAGTTGTAACCAAGAAAGACCATAAGTCAAACTTGCAGTCTGAACAAACCGATAATGTTGTAATCTGTAAGAGCTTGAGAGAAGTCACAAGAGTAACAATATTAATGTGATTTTAGAGACTTATAAATAGGCAAAAGATGTTTGCAGATGAAATTCCTTTTTCACTCATGAAACGATGAGTTGACTACTTGACTTTCACTTTGATGGACATTTGTTGGAACTTGCACGTGAACTTACCTTGTTAGTCGTCTACTCGTCCTTAAGAAAACAAATTTGCAGAAAATATGAGAATTCGTTTTCAGCTTTATGTATTTCTTAATATAAAATATTCATAGCTTTGATCAAATGGGTTGTTTCAAGTGGCTCCCATGTGCCAGTCCTTTCCCTCAAGTATCATTTCTTAAAGTCATATCCTTAAATAAAATTTGAAATACAAAATTTGAGTATTATACTAAATAAAATGGTAGAACACGCGTTAAGAAAATAACAGAATCACTTACTGAAAATATTCTTGTATTTTTTAGCACATTTTAGCATGTAGCAAAATACGTTTTATGAAATAAATATGAAAACTGATAAATGTCATCCATAAGAAAAGATACATAGATATGAGCATTTATCTTGGCTAATTGTGATTCAAAGCTAAAGATTTATCTTTTACACAAGATTTAAGATTTGCTTAATGGATGAGCCAACTTATGGTTGTTAAGATTTTTATCGAAAAGAAAGAAAAAATCAAAAATAAAACATGTGGATCAAACAGTACCAACATATGTGATATGTCATGCAAGGTTCTATTTGGCTTTGTGACACTGATAGAAATTCACTATGCACACATATGTACCGATAAGAGCTTTTCTTGGATGCGGTAATTTAGTGGATTCAATTAATCATCTATTTTTAAAAAGTTTTTATTCCATACAAGTTTAGTTTTTATCGGACTATATAGAATGATTGGTTTTGGCTGTGAGTGCTCTCTACGACAATAATTTTTTCTACAACAATAAAATCAAAACAATCAAATTTTATTAATAAAAAACTGAAACTAGAGCACAAAATATTTTTTTTAAAATATATTGACTTTAGAAATCAATTTTTCTACAACTTTAAATTTAATGCTTTTAAAACTTTATAATAAATATACATATTTTATTTTTGATTTAGTGCAATAAAATATAAAGTTAAAAGCACAAAATCTACGGCTTAGATCTTACATCGAAAAATTCAAACTTACATTTTCTACCAATCAACTCAGCTACATCTTCTACCAATAAACTCCTATATCTCTAAAGGCATCATTATCGCCAAGTCCTAATATTGGTCCTTAGTGTTTTTGGTGTGAGACCCACCACTTTTTCTTAATTACTAAACCAATATATCCCAAAATAAAAAACGTCCTAATTGTGTCTTTAACACTGTTTGCAGGCCCACGATACGTGGTGACCTGCGATTGATTTATTTTTTTCGGAGAAATGAAAATTAAAAAAAAAAAATTTACCTAAGGACTTGTGAAAGTCCTATCCATAATGATGCCTTTAAGGGATATTTCTCAGGTACATTTATAGTGTATTTTTTTCGTAGATGTTTTATTTTTTTGGTGAGATAATAATTCATACCTTAACGTTGGGAAAAGCTAGAACAATAGAAGTTTCAAAGGCCCTTTTAGTACAATCCACCTCCAAACCGCGTCAGTGTTGTTGATAATGCGAGAGCACCTGCAAGTGGTAAAACCTATTCATAAATCATAGCACCGCGGTTGAGAAAAAAAAAGTCACAACACTGCATTAAGAGCTGAGTATTATATTGTTAAACAGAATAAAATTACGTACTATTCATATATACTACTGAATTTTCTACCTATTTTTATTGTTAACTAAAGATTAGTTTACAACAAAACCCATCAAGATTCACTAATAAAGCAACCACATTCTTTACAATAACTGAAAAGTGAATCTTCTTCATCCAACTACCGAACAAGTATTCATGTCTAAGATCTTGAGGAATGGGTTGGTGGTTCTATCTAATAGTACCGAACAAGTATTCATGTCTAAGATCTTGAGGAATGGGTTGGTGGTTCTATCTAATAGTACCATATTTTTTTAGTATTTGTAAATTACTTGGTACTTGACGGATATCTAATTTTTTGTTTTTTTTCTGATATTTGTGAATATTCATGGATATTTACGAATACTTTGTTTATTTTTCCAATATAAGTAATTCTGAAGAAAAATACTAATTTTTTTTATAATTTCTTCTATATAACAAAATATAAAGTAAAAAGTTAATGAGACTATAGCTTTATAATTTTTAAAATTAATAATCTTTATTATAAAACAACTATTTTTAGAAAAACTGTCGTTTTTACAAAGATTTTATATTCTTATTTTTACATTATTATTTTATATGTAATTTCTAAAATAAAATTTAATAAATAAATGTTAAATAATAATTATATAGTATTATACATTTAAAATTTATATTTAATTGTAGATATACATCTATTTGTATAAAAGTCGGAGTGGATCAGATATTCGTCTCTAATTTGTTTTAGTATTTGTAATTTGCTTCATTTTTAATGGATATTAATTTTTATTATTTTCATTACTTCGACGACTTAAGGATATCTGGATTTTTCGGATCGGATCGAACCGAATAGCGAAACGAATCAAATTTAAGGATAAAATGTCCAACCATAATTTTGACTTTGTATTTTACTCGGTAAAAAATTGGATATTTTTGGTTAAACTCGGTAAACTCGGTTTTTCGGTTAAATTCAGATATTTTTGGTTCATTTTTTTGGATATTTTCGGTTATTTTTGGTTTTTTAAAATTTTTAATTTTCTTTTTGAAAATCGAAAACCAAATAGAAAACCAAATCGAACCAAAACCGAATTATTTTTTAAAATTCTACCGAACTAAACCGAATTGAAAACCATAACTGAACCAAAAACTGAAAAATCCGTTTCGGTTCGGCCCATTCGGTTCGGACAAAAACCGCAGGCCTATCTAAGAGTGTAAGATTTTACAAAAGAAACACCCATATTTACGATTAATTTTTTTGAATCTAAGAGTGTAAGATTTTACAAAAGAAACACCCATATTTACGATTAATTTTTTTGTAACATTATTTACAAATATGTTGTAGGGATATATATATAATTATGAAAGGTATGTTACAAATACAATTTCTTAGCAAAGATGTTATCGTAAAGGCATGTTACAAAATGCAGTTTTAGTATTTTACATACTAGAAGTATCATAAGTTTTTAAGCAAAAAAATTATCATATTTATTTAATATAATAAATTTCGTTTTTAGTGCTTCAAATTTCTAATTCTGGTTTCTAAAAACAGACTCAGAATATTTGGAAAAATTATTGACCAATATTAGGAACTTAGAATTTCTTTTTTTTTTTTCAAAAGATCACAACTTTGCTTTTAAAAAAGTACAATATTTACACTGTTAGTTATATTTCATCCAAAACATTATTTTGAAGGGTATTCTAAAAACCAATAATTGTATAACACAATTTTCAAAAGTTATAATCAGCTTGCAAATAGCATTTGGTTATCATGATGCATATTTTCATGCTAGGAGACAATTAACGTGGAAAAGTACCAAGTCTACCTAAATACTATCATAACTCTTAGAATAACAGTTTTAGCAAAAAAAAAAAAATATATAATACAATAAGAAAATATACAAAGAGTTGGTGAAATTCTACATACGTTTGTTTATGTATTTATTTTTTGTATGGTAAGAACACCATCAATCTTCTCTCTCCATGTCTCATAGCATGATGCACTTGACTTAGCTTTCTATATAAACACTTACAAACACACTCTTCTAGTCTCAACCACATTCAAATCACCTTCTCACTCTCTCTCTAAAAGCAGAGAAAAAAGAAGGAACAAAGAGAACAGAGTGAGATGGGAATAGCGATGGTGATGATTGGTTTTCTTTTTGTCCTCGTCTTGCTCTGTTCTGCGCTGCTCCGATGGAACGAAATGCGATACAACAAGACTAATCTCCCTCCTGGAACCATGGGGTGGCCAATCTTTGGCGAAACAACCGAGTTCCTCAAACAAGGCCCTGACTTCATGAGAAACCAAAGACTCCGGTAAAAATACTCAAATAAAAGAAAAACAAATCAAGATTTTTTGTTTTCCTCTAAAATACTAACTTGGGATCAACAGATATGGGAGTTTCTTCAAATCGCATCTTCTTGGTTGTCCAACGTTAGTCTCGATGGACACAGAGATCAACAGATACATCTTAAAGAACGAATCGAAAGGTTTGGTTCCTGGTTATCCACAATCAATGCTTGACATTCTCGGGACTTGCAACATGGCTGCGGTTCATGGTTCGAGCCACCGCCTTATGAGAGGCTCGCTTCTTTCGCTCATAAGCTCAACCATGATGAGAGATCACATATTGCCCAAAGTCGATTACTTCATGAGAAGTTATCTTGGTCAGTGGAGTGAGCTTGAGAATGTTGATATCCAGGATAAGAGCAAAAATGTATGTTCTTTCTCTCTCTCACACTCTGTTTCTTAAGTCTATATACCTTTACTACATGAGGATTTGAAAATATAATCAGATAGTTTTAGGTGAACCGATTAGATCAAAATTATTATGAATTTATGATAGTTCTTAGAGGCACTGGAATTAAATGCTCGTTCCAAAAAGTAGTTTTCTTTGTTTTGAAGTAAATAATGTTTGCTATAATGCACAGTTGCTAAAAGAACTAAAAATTACCAAAATATTTCTATTAACAAAATTAATGATTAAGAACTTGTTAATATATATAAAGGTAAACTAGTACAGAGATAGTTCCCGCAAGGAAAAGATAAATAAACGCATTTGTACTATTTTGTTTTTTTGCTGAGGAAATTTTTTAACTTATTACGAAAAATATATTAAAAATCAACTTACATGCTGTGTGAAGCTTAGTTCTATGGATGGCAGGATGGGCATATTATTGAATAATTGATAACACATCTAAATATATGTTCTTTTTATTCGTGGAGATGGCGTTTTTATCTTCTTTGTCACAAATCGCTGGAAACCTAAGAAAACCACTCGTTGAAGAATTCAAAAATGAGTTCTTCAAGCTTGTTGTTGGAACTCTCTCCGTACCAATCGATCTTCCCGGCACAAATTATCGTTGTGGAATCCAAGTAAAATCTTTGATCTTGACGTTCACAAAGAATTTTGGACTAAAAAATAAAACTGAATCTTTTTATTGTTCCTTTTCAGGCAAGAAAGAACATTGATAGGGTGCTTAGCGAGTTGATGCAAGAACGTAAAGATTCTGGAGAAACATTCACAGACATGTTAGGTTACTTGATGAAGAAGGATGACAACAGATACCCATTAACAGATGAAGAGATAAGAGACCAAGTCGTAACGATCTTGTATTCAGGTTATGAAACTGTGTCTACGACCTCAATGATGGCTCTTAAGTACCTCCATGATCATCCAAAAGCTCTGGAAGAACTCAGAGTATGTCCCCTAAGAAAGAACAAAACTGGTCTAATAATCCTCCGGTTTAATATGGTTAAGCTGTTTGATATTGGGCTGTTTGGGATTGCAGAGAGAGCATTTGGCTATCAGGGAAAGAAAACGACCAGACGAACCACTCGATTTAGAGGATGTGAAGTCAATGAAGTTCACTCGAGCTGTGAGTAATTAGCATTTTATGTTTCTTACAATCATAAATCATTAGCCATTAATAATAAATATTTAATTTTATGTTACAGGTGATTTTTGAGACATCAAGACTGGCAACAATCGTTAATGGGGTCCTGAGGAAAACTACCCGTGACTTGGAAATCAACGGTACGTGTATACATTTCTTATTTCAGTTATCTTGTTATTTTTAATAATAATTTTGTAAATTTAAATTAAACTAAAAAAAAGAGACATAATGTGAGCATGTGGTGGACCTTAGAGTAGATCAATGATTTAGAGTGTATTATGAACACCAACCAAAACCAGCGATGAAAGCATTCTCCTTTGTGTGAGCCCTCCATCACTCCATGGTTTCTTTTATTTTCAAATAACTTTGGCAGAATATAAACCCTTTTCGTGTATTCATTAAATGATTTTAATATGCTTCACAAATGCTGATCATGATCTTTAATAATTGTAGGCTATTTAATCCCAAAAGGATGGAGAATTTACGTATACACGAGAGAAATTAATTACGACACAAATCTTTACAAGGACCCATTGATCTTTAATCCATGGAGGTGGATGGTAAGCATCTGTTTCACAATAAATGCAGTTTTATACTCCATTTGTATTTATTAGGACAGAAATTATTTTGTATTTATTACTATCTTTAAAGGTAAATTAGTCCATTTGTTGAAATTACTGTCTTCTTAAATTATTAAAATAAATTTATTGTATTTTTACTCATATGAATTTATAAACTATTTTAAAAACATGAAACGAATGATTTTGAAAAGGTGTATTACTGAATTTGTGAATGAAGGAGAAGAGCTTGGAGTCACAAAACTCATGTTTTGTGTTTGGAGGTGGGACAAGGCTTTGCCCTGGAAAGGAACTAGGGATTGTTGAGATATCGAGCTTCCTCCATTATTTTGTTACAAGATACAGGTCGGTTCATGTTCAAAGATGTAATGTTTTATTTTAGATTTTGGAGTTATTGTGATTTGATTTCAGGAGTTTGTATTGATGTTAATACTGTGTGCTGAATTGACTATAATGGCAGATGGGAGGAGATAGGAGGGGATAAACTAATGGTGTTTCCAAGAGTTTTTGCACCAAAGGGCTTTCATCTTAGGATTTCACCTTACTAACGTTTTAAATATTAATAATAGAGAATAATATAAATGCACATAGAATATAGAAGAAGCATATGAAGAGACAAGATAAGAAGATAATTATGATTCTATTTTTTTGCTCTATATATAACCCATGTACTCATTTAAGATTTCCTGGTCATATGTACATATATCCATGAGCAGCTTAATTTACGAATGATTTACTATTCATGTATTTGTGTTTTCCTTTTAAAATCTTAAATAATCTTGGAGTTTTTTGAGTTATTCCTCGATTTACCACTAACATAGTAGCCAATAAAAATTTGTCAAGGCATATTATGTTATTGGAAAAAAGTAAAATAAAAATAAAAATAGTAGTAATTGGGTATTTTTTAACATTGTTAACACCATCAGTAAATTCCTAAATCTTTTAAGATTTATGGTTTAGAATTTTTTACCAACAATACCGTTAGTAAATTCCTAAATATTTTAAGATTTATGATTTAGAGTTTTAACAACGGCGTTAACAATATTAAAAGTTTTTTCTTTCAGTTACTACTATTATTTATTTGTTTTTACTTTAAAAAATATAATATAACTTTAAAAAAACTTTTATGGGCTATTATGTTAGTAGTGAAACTAGAGGTTCACCCTATGGAGTGGACTAGAAAATAATTCACGATCTTTTACACAAATTCTTAAAACTTCTTTGAGAACATACCATATTATTAACTTTCTACCATTTTACTCTTTCTACCTAGGCCATGAAGGCACTTTGAGTGATCAATTATAAAAATGTTAGGCAATTTGGATACCTAGTGAGTTTATATATTCTTATATACAGGGCCGTCTCAAATTATTTATGGACCATGTTCAAAAAATATTAATAATATATTTAACGATATAATAGAGTAATTTTAAAAATTTATAGTTTTATTTATATATTTGACGTCTTATTTTAAAATTATCAGCTCTAAATTAAGTAGTATGTTTAAAACTTTAAATTTTATATCATAACTGATATATTTATTTTCAAAAATTATTAATTTTCATTTTATTTTCAACTCGGACCCTATTCAACCGCTCCACTTTCACATACTGTTAGATGGTCCTGCTATTTGGTTAGACAAGAACTTGGAGACTCTTCTTTTTTCTTCTCGACAGAAGCTTATACTAGGTTTTTCTTCTTTGTGTTTACTATTTTTTTTAGAAAAGTTGGTGAAAAATTATATATTTCTCTCCTTACATATAATCACTAATTAATAATAGTTTCTTAAACATAATCAAATTAGAATATTAGCTTTCTAAACTTACATCAAATATTAAAACAAACACCCACAGCTATTTTTTTCTTTCCAAAATATATAAGTGATATAAATGCTAATTAGTTCCTAACTTATTGCATTTTTGTTGGTTATGTAAACAAAATTAAATTTTTAATTTATATTTATATTTATTGGTTAATAAATACGAAACTTTAGTTTGAACATATCTATGTGATTTTTAATAAATATATGATTTTATATTTATAACAAATACTAAAACAAAAAAATATGGGCCCTCTGAAAATTTAGACTCTATTTGACCGCTCCACTTGCACGTGCAAAAAGACGGCCCTAGTTATATATTTAATGAGGAATCACTTAACTGAATTTCTCGAGTTGTATAACTTGATTGGTTGATATTTTTTATTTCTATTTATTTTAATCAAATTTTGAAAAGTAATCCTGAAACCATGTAATCACAGTTTCCAAAAATTTCATATATTATTACATATAATGATTTGTAGTAACTAATGTAGGAACTATAACTAAGTATACATAATTCTTCATCAAATTCTTTTCTGTAGCAAACATTATTCATAAACTATAAAAATAAAATATGATATAGAAATAGATATAGTAACTTTATATCTCCATATACAACATTATATTTGTATATAAGACAGTATAATAACCATTAATGTTTTGTAAAGTCCACATGTGATTTTTAAATCATTTACACAAATTTTAAGTTTTATTTATATAATCACTTCTAAGGATTTTTAAAAATGTTATAAGGATTTATAAAATTTATAAACTTTCAATGTTTAGAAGTTTATTCATAATTGAATAAATGAATATTTATAAGGATTATAAGTCATATAAAAAGCTATAACATATGTTGGAAGGAATAAAAGAAAGATCAAAAAATATTTTTTTTTTTGTATCTTAAAAAATAAAATATTTAATTCATTTAAAATGTATAAAAGGGAAATACAACAATATAACATCATGTCACATTACTGATGAACGGATAATACATGATCCTTATTCAAACAAAAGATAGAAGAAAATAAAAGTGCTCCCACAATATTTTTTTATTTCATGATCAGAACTTGGCCTTGGCCTGTAGATCCATGATCAACTTTGGATCCAACTGAAATGCTCTTGCGAGAACATTTGGGTCAATCGCGGGGTTAGACCCAAACACAGATTTGGCAATACCGACAACCCCTGGGTTTTGGCTGCTCAGAGCAGCGAATGCAACCGCAGGAAAACGTCCCACATTGAACTGGAAATGAATTAGTCCTTCTGGAAACACAAATACATCACCCTCGTTGAGTGTCTTTGTGAACAGACGGTTCCCATCTCCGTTGGATGTGACAAATCCTACAAGAAGTGTTCCATGTCCAACATACAGGATCTCGGTAGCACGTGGGTGGGTGTGGGGTGGGTTTTGTCCATTTACTCCATAATCTATACGGACAAGTGAGATGCCAAGGGTGTTTAACCCTGGAAGGTTGTCGACGTTAACGGGAGTGACAGTCGACCCTACTACATTAGCTATGGGTCTTGCCTTTTGAAGGCCTGACATAAAGAAGTCATCCACGGTGACAAGCTTTGGGTCTTTGCAGAACTTTCCATTCACAAACACTGATGAGAAAAATAACCAAATAGTAAAGAGTATAAGAAATGAAATCAGTAAAAAGAATACAGCAAAACGATTCGGAAGTCATCATCATGTACATACCACCATTTGCTGGGGTGTTGACGCCGACGCAGAAGTCTTGAAGGGGGCTTGGGTCAGAAGCAATGGCGAATGGAAGCGTTAAAGCTAAGAGAGATAGAACTGCAAGAAACGAGAGATTCTTCATGGCCAATATATATATTAACTTAATACAATTATAGTTTTTCTTAAATTAGATTTATAGGGAGAGGTAAGAAACTTATGAGATATAGACCTCAATATATAGATGATTTAGGTGCTGAACCCATATATCCCATATAATTGTAAAACCGAAAATGCGACAATGTCTTAACTAGATGTTTGAAATGGCTTTAAAAATATATATATTTTTGTAATGTCTCAAAATATATGTTTATTGCAAATGATGCATGCACTTGTAGTTTGAATGGGTTTGTTTATGTTTACTGATTATATTTACTCAACTTGTCAATAACTTATACGTGCCTTGTTTGGATAATATACACTGACACGTTCTGTTGAGTTGAATCGAACAAATGTCGAGGTGGACTTGAAGTTAGAATGGGTTTGTTTATGTTTACTGATTCTATTTACTCAACTTGTCAAGAACTTATACGTGCTTGTTTGGATAATATACACTGACACGTTCTGTTGAGTTGAATCGAACAAATGTCGAGGTGGTTGGTGGTTTAGTTTAGTTGCTCCATGAGTAACAAGACATGACTAAACCACTAAAGGTTTTTCGTAAACATCTACAATAGGATTCATACCCAATTGACTCCTACAAAGACAACCCGTATCTGAGTTGATATAGTCATGCCTTGTTACTTATGGAGCAATCAAACTAAACCACCAAGTCCATTGACATTTGTTTCAGTCAACTAGAGAGAACGTGTCAGTGTATATTATCGAAACAAGCACGTATAAGTTATTGACAAGTTGAGTAAATATAATCAGTAAACATAAACAAACCCATTCAAACTACAAGTGCATGCATCATTTGCAATAAACATATATTTTGAGACATTACAAAAATATATATATTTTTAAAGCCATTTCAAACATCTAGTTAAGACATTGTCGCATTTTCGGCTTTACAATTATATGGGATATATGAGTTCAGCACCTAAATCATCTATATATTGAGGTCTATATCTCATAAGTTTCTTACCTCTCCCTATAAATCTAATTTAAGAAAAACTATACTTGTATTAAGTTAATATATATTGGCCATGAAGAATCTCTCATTTCTTGCAGTTCTATCTCTCTTAGCTTTAACGCTTCCATTCGCCATTGCTTCTGACCCAAGCCCCCTTCAAGACTTCTGCGTCGGCGTCAACACCCCAGCAGATGGTGGTATGTACATGATGATGACTTCCTAATCGTTTTGCTGTATTCTTTTTACTGATTTCATTTCTTACACTCTTTACTATTTGGTTATTTTTCTCATCAGTGTTTGTAAATGGAAAGTTCTGCAAAGACCCAAAGCTTGTCACCGTGGATGACTTCTTTACGTCAGGCCTTCAAAACGCAAGACCCATAGCTAATGTAGTCGGGTCGACTGTCACTCCCGTTAACGTCACCAACATTCCAGGGTTAAACACCCTTGGCATCTCACTTGTCCGTATAGATTATGGAGTAAATGGACAAAACCCACCTCACACCCACCCACGTGCTACCGAGATACTGTATCTTGGACTTGGAAAACTTCTTGTAGGATTTGTCACATCGAACGGAGATGGAAACCGTCTGTTCACAAAAACACTCAACGAGGGTGATGTATTTGTGTTTCCAGAAGGACTAATTCATTTCCAGTTCAATGTGGGTCGTTTTCCTGCGGTTGCATTCGCTGCTCTGAGCAGCCAAAACCCAGGGGTTGTCACTATTGCCAACTCTGTGTTTGGGTCTAACCCCGAGATTGACCCAAATGTTCTCGCAAGAGCATTTCAGTTGGATCCAAGGGTGATCATGGATCTACAGGCCAAATTCTGATCATGAAATGAAAAATATTGTGGGAGTAAACACTTTTATTTTCTTCTATCCTATGTTTGAATAAGGATCATATATTATCCGTTCATGGATGACAAAAAAAAGTATTATCCGTTCATGAATAACGTGACATGATGTTTAATTGTGTATTTCCCTTTTAAACTTTTGCAATGAATTAAGTATTTTATTTTTTGGTCTCTCTTTTATTCCTTCCACAATGTATTAATACTCATAAAAGTTATTTTGGCAATAGGCCTTACTCGTAGTCGTTTCGTAACTAGATTTTCTATCCAAATAAAAGTGATTCAGTATGCAAGAAGAGTAATCAAGATGTTTGCTATTTCGGTAATAAAGCAGAAAATGTTTTGTTTGTGGTTAGTCTGCTCATTGGCAAAATACTGTAAAAATGAATAGACAGATAAAACTCAAGAATAGAGGATGAAGAAGTAAAACATAATATTCATACCAGTGGTATTCCAGCGCTACGCGCCGGGTTCGTATATTTTATTTTTTACATAAATTTACAATTTATTTTAGGAAAATGAAAATATGTTGAAAGAGAATGATTTTTTTCTTCTGATCCATTTGATAGTGTTAGCAACTATAAATATATTAATTTGTCATTGAAATTGGTTAGTTCAAAATGGAATAACATAAATAATTGTAACTAAACGATTCAATAAAAATAGAATAAAAAGCCAATAGTCGTAACAAAATTAATTTAGTTGAAATTTAAATAATAAATAAAATTGATGTTTTATTTAGAGAACATATTTATATTGTTACTTATACTGTTAAGTATCATGTGGACAATATATAGAAGGAACAACATATAAAATTTTATTTTATTTAAGTACCAAATAGTACCCGTAAGTGGGTGATCAAATGAGTAAATAATATAAAAATTATTTAAAGTTTAACAAAAAGATTCATAAGACTATAGATCTTTAACTACAATAATAAAATAACTGATTCATAAGACTAAGGATCTTGTATTAATTCAGCTATTCACTTTTATGGGCATTTAGTGTGTCTCTTTAGATTGGTGATTTGATTTGGTTATCTTCATCAAGCATGATTTCAGCTTCCTGCAGCCTTCCAGATTCTATTATTCACGTGATTATCACTTCCATTATATTGCAATAGTGTCCCACTACGTTGTACGATGGTGGTCATGTAAATACATGACAGTTTAAGTTATGATAATATCTCTGTTCACAGATTTAATTTTATTAATTGAATGTAAACGTTTTTGGATATGAATTATGTTCTTTGCTGTGTTTATGTAGCCATATTATTTAAATATATAGATATTTTTTACAGTTATGGATATCATGCTGGTTTCCATCTCTACTTATATGTTATTTCTGTTGGTGTCGTATGAATGTTAGGACCCGTGTGATTGGTGATTGTCGTGTCATCTAACCTTATCAACATGCGTTGTGTATTGTGTAAGTTCAGCATGGGTTTAATTTATATTGTGGAGCACTTTTTACCTAAAGGTTTGATTCCAAACTCCTTACGGAAGTCTTGAAGAATCAAGGTCTGGACTATTATCATTTTTTGAGGTCACAATTTGTGACTATTAAACAGTTATGTGAAGAATATATTAAAAACATCCAAAGAGGTGTCTACATGACTTATTAGGATATACACGAGGTGTAAAACATTACCGATTGTATATACATAAACGAACCAATGGTTTCTTCCACACAATCAAAGAGACCGCAGCTGTAAATGTATTCAAATTTGGTAGGAGAATCATTTGCATCTGCCCTTTAAAAGATGAGCTACAATGTAATTTTTTTGTCAAAAGTTTAAAAAACAAAAACTCAGAAACTTCGAGAACAAATAAATGCTGATTTTTAGAAGCTCAGAAGAAGAAGTGATATGAGAAGCTTTAAACTAACTTATAAAACAAACTCTTAATTTATTTACCTGTTTGCTCACATCTCCGTCTATAACTGAAATCTCCAACCTTATTTCATGACTTTATTTTATAGATTTATATATATGCTTCAAACAAAAGCTGATTAGGAAATTAGGAAAGATAACCTTAACCGTAGATATTCCTGGTGAGAGGCTAAGACGATAGAGTAGTTGTTGGTAGAACTGTGCGAGGCAATTCGTCGAACACTTGGTGAGGCTAGGACGATAGAGTTGTTGGTAAAACTGTGCGAGGCAATTCGTCGAACACTTGGTGACTTGCATTGAGATGATCCTAGAAGGTCTTCGTCCTCTTTCGTGGTCAGTGAGATGCCTGTTCCCACTCCTGCTGAACACGTCTTATTCAATCTCCTCTCGAGGAAGAGCCACCCAGAGCATATGTTTTTCGTTCTTTATAACCTCAACGCCGCCTAAGCTTGGAGATACCGGCGGAATCCATCTCTACATGTTTGATCTTTGCTCCATCAACTTAAAATAAGGTTAAGGTTATCTTTCCTAATCCCTCCATAGCTAAAGAATAGCTGAAAACCTAATCACAGGGTAGATTATTGGTTGATTAATGATGAGTTTTTCAATTTTGATGCGAGAGCTGAGTGGCCTTTTTCATAAATAGATATGCGAGCAGAAGTACAGGTGGGAGAAAAACATACTACAATTACGTACAGAGAAAGAAAAGGCAACAGACAGATCGAATTCAATGGAGTGAAATAATCTCTATCGACGAAGAGAGTTAGGTTGATTCGTTGAGATTACGTGGAGTAAACGTAAAAGTTGATCCGCTAGCATACGATTAATGGATTTAGCAAATAAAATAAAGACAAACTCAGTTTGCAAGGGAGTGCCAGGTGACACAATTTGCCTCATTCTTACCGATGATGTGGCGCAAAGAGGAAGTAGAGAAATCTACTTTATTATATAAGATAGCAGTCGCTTAAGCTTTTGTTCTTACAAGAGATATCTATGTATACAAAAACTAGATAAGAGCATTTGTGTTACTACTGAAGAGAAGATCACACATCGAAAATATGAAAGAGACTTGAATAATGTATAAGGGATTTGGACTACTCCACTAATTGTTAATTGGTTTTAAGTTGAGTGGTTTATCTATTTTATATACTACTAAGGATCCCTTCCAATACCCGATATGGGACCTTTGTCCCTAATACGCCTCCTCGAGACTATGGTTCTTTGAGCGTCAATCTTAGAATATTTGGACAAGGATCGATGGGCCAACTTTGGGCTGGATCGATAATGGATCGGGTTGAACTACATGGATCGGGCTCTGATACCATGTTAGTGATGAGTCTAACTCACACCTAAAAGCTAGCTTAAGAGTAGAGGATTGGTCAACATATATATTGCCCAAAGATCACATCATTTACCGATGTGGGACATCTAATAGCCCCTCTCGAAATATGGTGGGAAACGGTCCAACGGAAACAGCCCAAGCCCAACATCACTAATATGGTATCAGAACATGGTGAAAGTCCAGCAGATGATTTCCCATATAAATAGTTGTCTACTTATGTAGCCTTCACCACGAGGCCTTTTGGGAAAGAGCCCAAAACCAACGGCTTTACTACTTCGACCCAAAGTGGACAATATCATACTAATCGAATAATAGAGAGTTGGACATGGACTTGTAAAAGCCCAAAAACTTAACATGGTATCAGAGCAGGCCCAGCACCCTGACCCATTAATCAGGCCCAGACAGTGGTCCTATCAACCCATTAGTTGATTGTCTATAGAAAGGCTCAGTTCTATCGAGATTGCTAGAAGAAAAAGCATTGTCTCGGTAGGGGTATGATGGATTCGCGAGATTAATGGTTATACCACCATTATCTTGAGGGAAGGTATTGGAGAGAAGATCTCATATCAGAAATATGAAAGGAACTTGAATAATATATAAGGAATTTGGATTACTCCACTAATTGTCAATTGGTTTTAAATTGAAAGCCCAAAAAACTTAATAGTTACCCTTAATGCCACATGGCTTAATCTACATGATCAGTTGTGAGAGAGGGCTACAGAACTGTTTTTGATAGAGAAGAATGTATCCGTAGTGCTCTTTGTTGTCTTGCCTTTTGGCTTCTCTACATTTACCTTTGTTTTAGTTTTTATCCCCGTTTTTCCGCACATGTAAGTAGCATTGTTTAATTCACTTGACCATTGAGACGCTAGGCCTTTTGTTGGATAGTCATTAATTTTAGCTTCTTTGGGCTGGCCCAATGCATTGTTTGATATTTCCTTGAATTGAGATGGAGTGATAGTATTACAGTATCGCATGTTTAGAGATGAGAAATTCTTCATAAAATTGGACGACTTAAAATGAAGATCAAATTCGGATGTCGAAAAGATCTTTAAAATATACAAAAAGAGATATATGCATTGAGACAACTAAAGTAAAAATAAAAATCAAAGATGTTCAAAGTTTCTTAAGAGTACCACAAAATAGGTTACACTGTAACTTGTCCACAAAAACTATCTTTCAGAATCAAATACTATATATGAGCCATATATATGACTTGATTATTAGGTATGACAAAACTTTGCTGATCACAAAGCATACGGTGTTCACAATTGCGTACATAATACTAAAAGTAACTGCTGGTCACAAAGCATACGGTGTTCTTTTTTTTTTTTTTTTGAACAAGGCATACGGTGTTCACAATTGTGAACATAATACTAAAAGTAATTGAGCAAAAGTACTAAAGAAATCTAGAATCCAATGAATTTCCAGAAAATAAAATAAAATATGCATGATCATGAATTATCTCAAAAATGTGGAGAGTGCACTGCTTAGCAGATAAGAAGAACTATAACATCCTGATTTGTTGTATATTAAAATGCTTAAAAGAATTAATTTGGATATGTATTTTACCAAAGTTAACTTACTTTTTCGATCCAACATTCATTTATACTCCAAAGTTAACCGTGTTTCAGCTGGAGTAATAAAAAGATGGATCAACTATGTGTCCATCAAACAGAATGAGGCCCAGAGGCCAAGTGAGTGGGTGTGGAAGGCCTATTATCCATGGATGATCTCGAAGTTACAAGTAGTATAAGAGCAAAATCCAGTCGAGTATGGACTCACACTACCACTACCATGGATGACGATCATGGGGGTGCAACAAAGACATATTTTTGAGAGGGTTGAATTGTAACATCTCGGTTTATGGTATATAGAAAGGATTAAAATAATTGATTTAACTACCTATGTTACCAAAGTGAAACTATCTTTTTTTCATACATTATTTTAGAATTCCAAAGTTAAAATGTAACTAGATTTTAACCCGCACGTCCGTGCGGGTGTATATTTTTATAAAATATGTTATTTTTCATGTTAATATTAGAGTTGGGCAAAAAACCGGAATCCAAAAGTCGAACCGATCCCGATCAAAAAAAAACCCCCGAAGCGAAATTGATTAAATTTAAAAATTTTGGTATTTAGAGAACTGAAACCAAATTCATCGAACCGAAGTATTTTGGATACCCAAATGTATTCGAAATAAATTTATATATTTATATATTATTTTTTATATTTAATGTATATAAAATATTCAGAATATATATGGTACTTTAAGTTGGTTTAAATAATTGAAAATATTTATAAATAGTCAAATGTAATATCTAAAATAGTTAAAGTATATTTAAAACACCAAAATAATTAAAATAATTATTGATTCTCTATCCACATATTAAAATTAAACCAATTTATATGTTAAGTTCAGGTATTTTGATATATGTTATTCAAATTTATATGTAATATATTAATTTGTTTATATATTTTGAGAAATGTAAAGTATATAATGAATTTTAAAAATAATTTAAATGCGTTATCTGAACCCGAACAAACCCGCAAAGATCCAAATCGAATCCGAACCAAAATTTAGAAATATTCGGATATGACTGAAATATTTGACCCCGGAAACCCAAAAGCCATACAGACCCAAACCGAACCCGAATGGGTACCCGAACGTCCACCCCTAATTCTTAATCTATTTTTTCCTTTAAAAACATAGCAAACATATAATTAATATTACTTTACTACCATATAAATAATTGCATATATTATGTTTTAAAAATCTAATGTGAAATATAAAAATTATAATTTAAGTTGGTATATGAAATTTGAATTTGTATTGTATTTTCTTATATATATTGGAAACATTTTTTAATAATGATTATTGGAAAATATTTTAGTAAAAATAAATGTTTGAATATATATATGTATATTTTGAATCCATTATAAATAAACTTTAAATTATTATTTTTATTTGAAATATATATATATATATATATATAAAAAGTTTAAGTTTTGTTTTATGATTATCTTAAACAAATTATATTTTTAGATAATTAGATTAAATCATTTTAATATATTTTAAAGTTGACCCATATATATAGTTTCTAATAATATAATAGATTTTCAATTTTTTTTAATACATAAATTCATTATTTTCTTAATATAATGCTATCTATGTTTTCAAATAACATTATATCTTTTTTATACTACTATTCATATTTCCAAACAAATCTCTTTTTAAACTTTTATTCATATTTTCAAACAAACATATTTTTATAAAACTGTTATCCAAGTTTCTAAACAAACATTTTTAAAAGTTGTTATCGATGTTTCCAAACAAATTTAATTTATACTTCAATTTTAATAATCTAATCTATTAAAACTGAAATACAATTAATATTTATTCCTAAACCCTAATATAAAACTGAAGGGATTGACTATTACTGATGCTCAATATTGTGTTTCTATTTTTTTTTTTTTGCTGAATACTCTGTTTATATACGCAGAGGAGGAGCCTTTTATGTTTTGGTAAACTAAAGATCAATTGTTTCCTCGGTTTAGTTTTAAATTAAACAATTGGGGGTTTTGAATAATATAATTATGTGGAAGCCCTCTTGGTCCAATGGTTTGACTAAGGGTTCATGTAATGCTTCTACACCTGGAGATCTGGGGTTCAAACCCCAGAAAATACCAAATTATGCAGTTTATGGAGAAACGGATTACAAGAGATCTTCAGCTTGGTGCAGGGCGTACCATCGAACATGGATCTCATAGGACGGCTCGGAGAGGTGCAGTCAGGCGTGTATTCTCACAAAATGGTAGAATTGTCGGCTGTATAATCGTCTTTGTAATATCTCATCATTGTAATAGCATAATTAATCGATAATAATCGATCCATACGTTAAAAAAAAAGAATAATATAATTAGTGACTATTATCTGGGCTATATAGTGATTATAAGCCCAAACCAATATAAACTATTGTTTCTAATTAAACAGGCGACTTTGTGAGCTGGCAAACGAATTGGATTGTCAACCGAATGAAATGGTTGAATGTATCAGAAACGACTGTGTTTTAATTAAAATGGCAATCAATGGTAATTATTAAGAAAAAGTTAAGGTTAAATATTAATTGTACTTTAGTTTTAATAGTTTAGATTCACTCTAGAGCCTAAACTTCAATCTTACAAATTTCTAAAAGTTTGTCAATAATTAATTTTGTCAGAGCAATGACACCAAAAACCTTAAAAACCTGATCACACACGCAATAAACAAGGATCTCTCAGTTTTCTTTTATTTCCAAGGTCCATTTTTCTCTATGAGGCATGTTATCCTTGTATATCAAACCTAAACTTTCACCCCAAGGTCCTTTTTAGACAAATTTCCTATTTTCTTCTTTTAAGGTACATCTCATGTTTTTCTCTTCAAGCATATAATATTTTCACTTAAAGATTTTTTTCACAATAAATATATTTTCCCTTTTCTAAGGAAAAATAATATATGTACATCACTGTACATAATTCCATCACAACTCACCTTCATGATAACACAGTCTGTACTACTTCGTGTACGTAATAATTCACAAACTGATACAAAACACTTCGGAAATGTACATCTTCAATCTCTCCCTTTTTACCAGTGTATCTGAACTCATCGTCTCTATATAGAAAATTGCTTCTTCAATCGCACCATATGAATTGCACCATAGTCAGAAACTAAGTCAAAGATCGCCATCCTTCAAACCGAGGATGAATACCCATTGCACCATCTACATAATGATCAAATCTCACATACCAAGAATTCCTGAGCATTATCCCTCCGTGATTATCCCTTTAAAAAATTTGAAACAATCACGTTGAACATATTCTTTTAACTCCACAAATAACATATTGGACCATAAACCTTATATCATAAGCTTGTTTCATCTGATTTTCTCCCTCAATAACTTGAAACAGTATGTACAATAACACCATAATGATAAATAGATGGAAACTTTCTTTGCGATGTTCTCTTCACTTCTGAAATTTTCCATGTAGCAGCTGTTGTAGCAATATTCGTAGCTGTTGAAATTTTCACACCAGTGGCACTCTTTGAAGCTGATTCAACTGCATTCTATGTTTTTCATGCTGGCACAAAAACATCTTCATCTTTCTATGATTCTCCTTTGAATCCAAAACCATGCCGATCACTTTTTCTAATGTTGAGTAGATGATCTAGCTGCTTTGTCCCATTATTCAGCATCTTTATACATTTATGTTTTCTGCAAAATGAACACTAGCTTGTCGTACTTATTTTTTCTCTGAAGCATATTTAAGGGTTTTAACAACATGATCTTCTTGATTTACTCTTTAGCCAACACTGAATAATCAATGTTTGATTTAATGTTTTTGTTTAATTCAGAAGCTTATCAACGAAGCAAGACGAGTATTTTTGCAAAGTATCACAAAAGGCTACAAATCTATGTTAATCAAGCCACAGATGCACAACGTTCTGTCGACTCATCAAGTGAAGTATCAAGCAATAGAACAAAGTCTGCAGATAATGTCTTTTTATGAAAACAAACAACAGGTGTTCAGGGTAGTTTGGGAGTTGCTTGCATGTTGCATTTTTGAAAGAATATTACACCTGAAATATGGAGAATATTAACGCAGTGCAGATGTTAAAACGTAAAGATACCACCTTTTTTTATTATGCCAATCTGTTATTGTTATATATGTTACATTTCTACTTTCTTGAGTTCTTGTACCAAGTTGCTTTAGGCTGATGTAAGTATCATCTTTTTTACAAGTATAAGTATGAGAACAACTGGGCTCACATAAAAATCATCTTATTATGTGAGCTCGCCTTTGAGTTATTAGTTTAGTGGTAATGGGGAAATAGGCACAGATACTTGTTCCAAAACATCTGGCAACCAACTCCTTGAACTTCTGGTTGCTTTCTTTATCTTGTTTTGCTGGTTTCATCTGATTAATCTAGACATATAGAGAAAGGAGATTCATGCAATGATAAATCAGACAGATATAGAGAAACAAGTTTTCTGCATCAATTTAAAAATGTTTAAATATATCATATGTTTAGTGTCCATTTATCTTGCCACCCATCCCACTTTCTTCAGAAAGTCCATGTTCAAAAATCTTTTGCTACTGAAGATACACTAAACAAAGCTGCTGATGCTCATGGTATTAGAGGGAGAGTGTGACATTATCTTGGATGTGGAAGAAGATCTTGAAGTGTCGTGAGGCAGAAAAGATGTTCTATAAAGTGGAGGTGAGAAATGGTAGAAAAGCTTCATTCTGGTATGAAATGTGGTCTCTTTTAGGTCGCCTTCAAGAAGTTTTGAGTGGAAGAGGTCATATTGACTTGGGGATTCCGGATTATGCAAATGTTGCAGCTACTCGGGATCATCGGAAGAGGCAGCATAGAGTTCAGCTTCTAAACAAAGTCGAGGTTGAAATAGAGAAGTACAAGAATAATCTGAGCCAGGACGAAGATGTATCGATGTGGAGAACAGAGAAGGGGAAATACAAGAAAGTTTTCTCCACAAAAGAGACATGGCTGATGATAAGAGAGAAGCATCCTGAGTGTAGTTGGGAGCAAGTAGTATGGTTCAAACACGCTACCCCAAGATACTCTTTTATTCTTTGGACTTCAATTCATGGGAAACTCTCTACTGGTGACATAATTCATAACTGGAACCCGAATGCTGATGTTTCTTGTGGGTTTTGTCAAGAACCTTTGGAAACAAGAAATCATTTGTTCTTTGAGTGCATGCCCATACTCTACAATGATATGAGATACACTTGTAAGAGGGGTGATGGGAGATAAATACACGAAGGAGTGGGAGAATATTCTAAGTCTCCTATCGGTTGCAGGAAGATGGGATAAGCTTCACCTTTTCATTACAAGACATGTGTTTCAATCAACAGTCCATGCTATTTGGGGAGAAAGAAACAGAAGACGACATGGAGAGGAGCCTTTACCTAGTACAGTACTAGTCAAAAGGATTGAGAAGGAGATGAGGAACAAATTCACAGTGATTAGGCGAAGGGGAGATGATAAATATGAAGGTGGAATGGCTACATGGTTTAGCACAAGATCAGTAGGAGTGAGAGCTGATAACCAGTAGGAGTGAGGGCTGGGCTACCTAGTAGGAGTGAGAGCTAGGTAGCAATGTGAAGGAATCAGTAGGAGTGAGAGCTGATTATCCAATAGGAGTGAGTGCTGGCTACCTAGTAGGAATGAGGCTAGGTAGATTGGAAAGGAAGGATGAAAAGGAAGTGGAAGAAGGTTTTGGATTCAAGAGTTTTTCAATTTCTCTTTTTAATATTGTTTAGAATTCTTGAAAAAAATACACATAGTTATAACAAGGTTTTTTTCTTTTGAATTAAATTTAACATTTAATTCAAAAAAAAAAGAAATTTAGAATTGACTATTTCATTCAGATCATGGACCAAGCTCTCTATGCAAGAAGAAGAAGAACAACAAAAAAGATGAGAAAGCAAAATCTCAAAAGACAATATACATCAACTGTTTGCAGTCGAAGACATGGGAAAGCAAAATCTCAAATTTTTGTTTGATTTGAAGAAACTGCAGTCAGCAAATGATGATAGTTTGATTGTTTCTTGTACCAATCTCGAAGATTCTCTATCTCATGGTGATCATTCAGATATTATTGGTAGTGATCTTTTTGCTGAACTTAAAACTCTGAAAGAAGTTTTACCAGAATGAGTTAAGAAGTCTATTGAAGTGCTTAGACTTTTTGAAAAGTGTTCACGGTTTTATCCAAATTTATGGATTGCTTATCGAATATTGTTGACCATCCCAGTTTCGGTTGCATCTACTGAGAGGAGTTTTTTGAAGCTGAAGCTAATCAAATATTATCTTCGTTCAACTATGTTACAAGAAAGATGGAGTGGTCTTGACTATTTTATTTTTAACTATAAGAGAGAACTCTTAAGGAACATTGACTTTGAAAGTCTAGTCAATGAGTTTGTAGAGAAGAAAAGAAGAAAATTATGCTTTAAAATTATTATTCAGTGTTTAAGTGACTGGTTTAATAAGACATTTTTCAATGAATAAGGCACATATTTTTTTTCTGGCTTACGTAAGGTTTTAGTGCTCGCACGGCTCCGTGGATTAGTTGCAAAAGTTTGTAAGCCTTTTGTGTTACCAACTAATTCTTGTTGTGTACAATAACGATCGTGAGGGTTTTGAAACATTAAACTCTCGTGAAGGTTTATATACTATTGTCAGATAACTATCAAGAGTCTAAATTCGGACAACCATTTGATTTTCAGGTCCACAGGCTTATTATATCCCTGAATTATATCAAAACTGGTTTAACAAAATCACGTTAGTGTATATCTGGTAATAATTCTGTTTAAAATAAATATACACATCGTTTTTAAAGAAACCAAAAAACAAAGTATTTATTTAAAAGAGGCAGGCAGTTTGAAGTTGTAGTGGTACTATAGATAAAATGTTTTTTTTTCCTGTAAAGAGATATTTATTTGAAGATTGCTTTTTCAATAACCGAGTTTATATATATTTAAAATGGGAAATTTTGATAGTAGAAATTTTGTTTATTAATGTTTTAATTCAAAGAAATTTAAAAATAGATTGACCAAGACGTTTTCTTCATTAGAATCTCTAGCAATAGCATATGCTTTTTCAAAGCTTTGCCTAAAGCATAAGATTATTTTTCAAAGTTTTGCCTAAAGTAACTTTACAAATTCAAGAATAAATAAGATAATTCTTATTAGGTTTTATTATTTAGTAACTTATAGAAAACTCTGCTTATATCAGAACTGAGTTTCTTACGTCAACGAAAAAAATAAATTCTACATATCTAAACAAATAATATACAACACACAAGAACAATAGTTATGCTATAAACAAAGGGGTAACTGCAACGTTTTATTTTTTGTTTGAGAAGCCAAAGCTCCGAAATGTCTTGTCCTCTCATTCTCATCTCCATCGCCTTAACAATAACATTCAGTAATCATTCTTTACAGGCAACAAATCTACCTTTAAGGATCACTGACATTATCCTATGCAACAACAATAACATCTTCTTAAGATCAGGTACCATAACACAAACTGGTTTTGGTATGAAGAAACTTATTTTCTTACTCTCTTCTGAAACATTTTTCTTCCTTTGTGTGTATTTGTGCAGGATCATCTGGCGAACTTGAATGCAGATTCCGACGATCAAAACCGATCCTAGGACAGGAGACAAAAGGTCATTACGGGGAATCCAGTGTTTTATGTCCTGAAAACAAAAAGTGTTCAAGAAACGGGAAAAATCAGATATTATTCACACTAAAGAAACATCCACGGAGAAAGTCTAAGTGGATTCTGAAACAAATTAGAAAAGCAAGACATGTGCAGTTTCAACACAAGAAGCAAAGTATAGGACACAAGATGTTTGTTTCCCGACATCCATGGTTTCTTCCTCCAAACCCATTTGCACCACCACGTTCTATTTTCCCACCAAACCCTTTTGCACCACCACCTTCGATTTTCCCACCTAACCCGTTTAAGCCACCGTCTCCTTCTATTTTCCCTCCAAATCCGTTTCATCCACCACCTCCACCGAGATTTCCTCCATTATTTCCTCAGCCTCCTCATCCTCCTCCTCCGTCGATATTCCCTCCAATATTTCATCAGCCTCCGCCTCCGCCTCCATCGTTTTTCCCTCCAAACCCATTTCAGCCTCGGCCTCCCCCCACTCCTCATCCATCGTTATTCCCTCCAATGTTTCCTCCGCCTCCGCATCATACTGCTCCAGCTCCTCCTCCCTCGTTCTTCCCTCCAAACCCATTTCAGCCTCATCCTCCTCATCCTCCTGCTCCTCCTCCTCCTCCATCATTATTCCCTCCAATATTTTCTCCGCCTCCAGCTGCTCCAGCTCCTCCTCGATCAATGTTTCCTCCAAACCCATTTAAGCCACGGACTCCTAAGCCTTCTCCCGCTCCTCCTCCACCACTATTCCCTCCAATCATTCCTCAGCCTTCTCCAGTTTCCCCTCCTCCTCGATCATTTTTCCCTCCAAATCCATTTCAGCCTCGTCCTCCTCAGCTTCCTCCAGCTCCTCCTCCATCGTTTTTCCCTCCTATATTTCCTCCACCTCCTGTTGCACCAGTTCCATCTCCTCCATCGTTTTTCCCACCAAACCCATTTAAGCCTCGTCCTCCTCTTCCCAGTACTCCTCCACCTCGCTCTCTATTTCCTCCACTGCCGCCAATCTTTCCAGGTCTGCATCCTCCTCCACCACCACCACCTCCTCCTCCTCCTCCCTCTCACTCTTTTTTTCCAATTCCGCCATTCCCATTCTTTCCACCACCTCGTAACCCTGGCCCTCCTCCTACTCCATCTGTTTCAGAAAATAAACAACATACTTAACCGGCAAGAGTATATATTATATATATTTATATATAAACCAAACTCATATTTAGAGATGCAATATATGTTGTCCTATGATCTTTATGTTTATACAATGGTGAAGAACAATTACATTTTAATACTGTACTTCTACTGAAAATTAAGATTAATGGTCATAGTGCCTGCAACTTTCCCTTAGATCTTGTGGATGGAATCAGGATTAATCACTGATAATAGAATTTTTTTTAATCATAAAAACTTTTTAATAGGCCATGATACAGGATATTATAAGAGAAATTCTTTACCAAAATGTTTGATTAAAAATGTAAAAAAAGAACTTATATAATTAAGGGTTAAATAATCTAAACTTGTTTAGATCGATGCTGAGGTGGTAGAGCTGGGTAGGGGTGGGCACTTTACCCGATATCCGAAGCCGCACTCGAATCCGATTCAAAAAATCCGAACCGAAATCCGAACTGAAATAACAAAATACCTGAACGGGTATTGATTTAGGAAAGATTGGATATCCAAACCCGAACGGGTAATACCCGAACTGAATAGATATCCGAAGATAATCGAATACATATATACTTACCCTTATATTTCTAGTTTTCATCTCTCATTTTATTTTAAATATTTATATTGATGTCACACATACTTTAAAATTATATAATATACAATATATTGATGTCACACATACTTTAAAATTATATAATATACATATAATTATGGAGAAAAATGATTTGATATTCACTTAAAACGAATATTAAGCTTTTTGTTTTATGTATTAACAAAAGTTACATAAAAATTCTAAAAATAACAGCCAAATAAATGTCTATTTATTTTTGAAATTTATCTCCGGATCTATTAATAATTCAATTTATTAAAAAAATAAAAAGATAGTTAATAGAAACTAAATTTTTAAATACAAGAACCTTAAAAAATAAAAAGTTTAATTTTTTTCCTTCAAAATCTAAATATTCGAATCCGACCAAAAATAACCGAACCCGAACTAAAAATATCCGAACCCGATCCGAAATTCATAAATACCTGAACATGTATTATACTCCTATACCGAAATACCCAATCTGAAAGCGAACGGGTATCTGAACGCCCACCCCTAGGGCTGGGCAACCAGTGTACCATTCGGGTGTCAATTCCATCCTAATCGGGTTTGGTATTCATAATTAAAAAAACAAGCTCCATTTGGGTAAAATTAAAGATCGGTTCGGGGGCTATACGGTTCGGGTCGGGGTTGGTAGACTGTCGTCGAACCGGTATAACCCGCAGGTTCGGTATCGGATTTCAGTCAGTATTTCGGTTCCTAAGTGTACCATTTGTAGTGAGTGTAACCATTACAAAACAAAATAGTTTTGTAACTTGCGATGCAAGTAAGTTAAAAACACACAGAAATAAAGCATTCAAAATCATCATAACCCCTAAGGCAACACATATAAAACGGAAGCAACTTTATTATTGATAATTGAGAGTCAAAAACTTAACAACTCAGAGAATGAAAACAAGCTAAAGCCATAACCAAATTCTTAAAATGAAAAATGAGAAACGGTATTCAAACTTCAAAGAAATAAAAACCAAATTCAGAAAAATTCAAGCTCCATGCTTCAACCTTCACCCGCCTTCTTTTATTTTATGCTTCGACCTTGAAGTTTCAATCATCAAGCCGCTGGGCTTGAAACTCTGCAACTTAAGCATAAGAACCCAGGTAGCATAAACACATAAAGTATAGAAGATAGTAAAAAGAAACTAGGTGAACAGATACATAGACCTTTCTTGAGTCAATCAAGCAACTCCACATCAGCAAGCATTTGCTCATTTGTAGTGACTTGTTCACTCACCTTGATGTTAGCATGCATCCATTGTTCAGTGCACATGAGAACTTCTATCATATAATGAATTAAACAACTCCGATATGGCTCCAAGATCCTACCACTTGTGCTAAAAACACTTTTGAATGCCACTGAAAAAACTTGTATGGCGAAGAGATCTCTTGCCATTTCAGCAAACACATGATACTTCATCTTGTGAACCTTCCACCAAGAGAAAATGTCGAACTCAATACCAAGCAAGAGCTTAGGAGTTTCAACTGCCTCCTTCAAATACACTTCAAGTTCATCCCTTATATCCTCTCCCTTTTTAGCAACCAACTCCTTGTACACACAATCCATCCTCTCATAACCAAAATTTTCAACCACCAGCTCCATTCTATCAGTGCTTTGATCTTGCGACTCTAGAGGAGGCTGAGATGATGATGCGTGATTTGACTGAGAGGTTTGTCAAGTAGACCCTCTGAAACATGTGTTGTACTCTTTGAACATACACTTGAGAAGATCACCAACAGATTCCAGCATTGCTTTATACTCTAAGTTGTCATTCTCATAGAATTTCTAAAAGCACAGCTTTGCAAATTGCATTTTCTTCCTTGGATGAAAAACTGTGGCTAAGATCAGCATCCTGTTGACACTCTTCATACCATCCTAAAGTGCATTTTGCTAAATTGGCAAATGAGACATTATAAGAAATTTTCAAGAGATAGGAGAATAACTTTATAAGATTTTCTAGTTTTTTTAATCAAATTAGGTATTTATGTTTTTAGTTACTTGGCAACTATTTCAGTTTGATTTTTATTTTTTAAGCTACATATCATATTTTTAACCGATTTATTTTATTACTCTTTCCATTTAAAAATGTTACATGTTTTGATGTTTTACACAGATTAATAAAATATATTAAATTTAAGTATTAAATGCATAATTTTCTGTGATTATCTATTTTTTTATGATTCTAAACCAATAAAAATTGTGTAAATGTAATTAATCTTTTTAAAGTATACAATTAATCATTATTAATCAATAAAAATGTATTAAAATCTAAAAAAAGTATTTTTGAAATAATATTTTTTAGAATATAATATTTTATGATAAAGAAAGAGTATTTATAATTAAAATATTTATAGATCCGATTTTGTCTATCATGATATCCCGTAAGACCATTCTTTTGCAGCCTTTGTCCAATAAAAGGGAAAAGACAATTCATGACCATGATGGAAAATATGGAGACCAAATGTAAAGTCGCCTTAGGATCGAATGTGTGAATATGAAAGTTTGTTAATAAAACAGTTTCTTCGTTTTATTAATCCCTTAACTTCTTGAGATCATCTTACATTATAGATCTCTATATATAGGGTCTTAGCTTAACCTATTACAATGTGATCTAGAAACTTAACATAAATCTAAATCAAGTTTTTCCTTTTTAGTTATTCAAACTTCCTTTTATGAATAACTTGTTTCCTAAGCTATCTTTGAAGCTTATCCAACATTCTCCCTTCTAAGCTTCAAGCCATCTTTGCTTAAGTCTTGAACTTGAATCAGCTCCCTCATCTCTTTGAACTTGATTCTTGCTAAAGCTTTAGTTAGGATGTCCGCTTTCTGCTTTTCTCCAGGAACATGTTCCACATCAATCTCGTCTTGCTCTACTCGTTCGCGAATGAAATGGAACCTCTTGTGAATGTGCTTGCTCCTACGGTGAAACACGGGATTCTTGGCTAATGATATAGCTGACTTGTTGTCCACTCGTATCATCGTCTTCTTCATCTCTTTTCCTGTAATCTCACTTATCAAATCTTGTATCCAGACCGCCTGCTTTGCTGCTTCCGTTGCCGCCATATACTCTGCTTCACACGAGCTTAAAGACACCGTGTCTTGCTTCTGTGAGCACCAAGTGATTGGCGTTTCTCCTAGACAAAACAAGTGACCTGTCGTACTTCTTCCATCGTCCGGATCCGTGTTGTGACTACTATCACTATATCCCACGAGATTCATTGATCCACTTTGCTCGTAAGATAATCCATACCCGACTGTTCCCTTTAAGTACCTTAGCACTTGCTTCAGTGCGTTGCCGTGAGACGTTCTTGGTGAGTGCATATATCTACTCAAGATGCCCACTGCGTAACACATATCTGGTCTTGAGTGCATAAGATATCTGAGACAGCCAATTCTTCTTCGATAAACTGTAGCATCTATCTCAGGTTCGTCGAGGCCTTTTGAGAGTTGCAGACCGAACTCCATGGGTATACATGTCGAGTTGCAGTCGTCCATTGCAGCTTCCTCCAATACTCTCCTCGCATACGCTTCTTGATTGATCATGATGTACTTTGAGCTTTGTCTTACTTCCAATCCGAGATAGTAGGTTAGAAGACCTAAATCAGACATCTCAAAGTTCTTTGACATGTTCTTCTTAAACTCTGAGATTTCTTTTGCAGAGTCTCCGGTAATAAACAAGTCGTCAACGTAGATAGCCACGATAAGAAGCTTTCCTTTATCATCCTTTCGATAGACCGAATTTTCTTTAGAACACCTCTTGAAGCCGAGTTGCTTCAAAGTTCGATCAAGCTTTATGTTCCAAGCTCGTGGAGCTTGTTTCAATCCATACAAGGCCTTGGAGAGTTTGAAAACCTTATGCTCTTCTCCCTTCTTTTCAAACCCTTCAGGCTGTGACACATAAACTTCTTCGTGTAACTCACCATGTAAGAATGCTGTCTTGACGTCTAGATGGTGAATCTCCCACTTGTTCGCAGCAGCTAACCCAATCAGGAGTCTTATGGTCTCTAATCGAGCCACTGGTGCAAACACTTCATCAAAGTCGATACCATGTTCTTGTACGTAACCTTTAGCTACGAGTCTCGCTTTGAACTTGTTGATAGATCCATCAGCGTTTCTTTTGATCTTGAAGATCCACTTGAGACCGATGATCTTTGCTCCAGCTGGCTTGTCTGTTAGCGTCCATGTCTTGTTTATGTTGATCGAATGGATCTCGTCTTCACATGCCTTCGTCCATCTTTTATCTCCCTTTGCTTCTTGGAAATTCTTTGGCTCATCATTGATAACATGAAGCAGCAGCTCACATTCTATCTCAGCAAGTAAAATGTAGTCATCTAGGTAACTAGGTTTACTTGTTTGACGAGTTGAGCGCCTTACTTCCTGTGTCGAGCTTTGATCAACTTCTTCTTCTTCGTTGTGTGTTACATCTGATTCTGCGTGTGTAACACCTGTTTCGTCTTTTTGCTGCTCTGTTTCTGCATTCGCGGTTTCTTCTTGTTGTGTGCTGGCTATAAACGGACCATTCCCTTCGTTTACAGTCAATCCCCACGTCATACGGAACATACCAGAGTCGTCTTGTCCTTCCTTAGTAGCTCCCTTCCAATTCCAACAAGTCTTCTCGTCAAAAATTACGTCCCGACTTACGACTATCCTTTTGAAGGTAGGATTATAAAGTCGATAAGCTTTCGTGCCTGGTTCGATTCCGAGATGAACAAGAGCTTGAGAACGATCATCAAGTTTCCTTAGATGAACTGAATCTACTTTCGCGTGAGCAACACATCCAAAAACTCTTATGTGACCTACGTTAGGCTTTCCTCCCTTCAAGCTTTCGTATGGAGTTTTATTCTTCAATGCTCTAGTAGGAACACGATTGATCACATATGTTGCGTGTCGCACGGCTTCTCCCCACATGTAGTTCGGTACCTTCATAGCTTTCATCATGCTTCGAGTCATCTCCATTAAAGTACGATTCCTTCTCTCCACAACTCCATTCTGTTGTGGAGTATATGGTGATGTTAAATGGCGTTTGAAAGCCATGTTTGTTGCAGAAGTCTTGGAAATCCTTTGACGTGAACTCTCTTCGTCTGTCCGTACGGAGTGTTCCGATTGTCTTGTTTGCTTCCCTCTCAACAAGGGCTTTAAAACTCTTGAATCTATCAAAGGCTTCACTCTTTTCTCTCAACAAAATAGACCACATATATCTCGTACAATCATCAACTATGACGAAGATATAGTTGTTGTGACCTTGTGTTGCCGGTGATATGGGACCGCACAGATCCGCGTGTAACAGCTCGAGAGCAACCGAAGATCTGTATGCAGTTGCTGCAGAAAAACTGTGACGCGTCTGCTTCCCGACCAAACACGATTCACACAGCTGTTTCTCTTCATGTATTTCAGGTAAGCCACGAACCATATCATGTGTTGCCATGGCCCTTATTGTCTTGAAGCTTATATGACNTAGTCAATCCCCACGTCATCCGGAACATACCAGAGTCGTCTTGTCCTTTCTTAGTAGCTCCCTTCCAATTCTAACAAGTCTTCTCGTCGAAAATTACGTCCCGACTTACGACTATTCTTCTGAAAGTAGGATTATAAAGTCGATAAGCTTTCGTGCCTGGTTCGATTCCGAGATGAACAAGAGCTTGAGAACGATCATCAAGTTTCCTTAGATGAACTGAATCTACTTTCGCGTGAGCAACACATCCAAAAACTCTTATGTGACCTACGTTAGGCTTTCCTCCCTTCAAGCTTTCGTATGGAGTTTTATTCTTCAATGCTCTAGTAGGAACACGATTGATCACATATGTTGCGTGTCGCACGGCTTCTCCCCACATGTAGTTCGGTACCTTCATAGCTTTCATCATGCTTCGAGTCATCTCCATTAAAGTACGATTCCTTCTCTCCACAACTCCATTCTGTTGTGGAGTATATGGTGCTGTTAAATGGCGTTTGATGCCATGTTTGTTGCAGAAGTCTTGGAAATCCTTTGACGTGAACTCTCCTCCTCTGTCCGTACGGAGTGTTCCGATTGTCTTGTTTGCTTCCCTCTCAACAAGGGCTTTAAAACTCTTGAATCTATCAAAGGCTTCACTCTTTTCTCTCAACAAAATAGACCACATATATCTCGTACAATCATCAACTATGACGAAGATATAGTTGTTGTGACCTTGTGTTGCCGGTGATATGGGACCGCACAGATCCGCGTGTAACAGCTCGAGAGCAACCGAAGCTCTGTATGCAGTTGCTGCAGGAAAGCTGTGACGCGTCTGCTTCCCGACCAAACATGAGTCACACAACTGCTTCTCTTCATGTATTTCAGGTAAGCCACGAACCATATCATGTGTTGCCATGGCCCTTATTGTCTTGAAGCTTATATGACCAAGGCGTGCGTGCCATCTCCATGGTTCCTCCTTGATCTTTGCGAGTAGACAAGTAGGTTTACCGACTTTGAGTGATATCTTATATAGACGATTAGAAGCTCTCTGAACTTTCACCAAAAGTCTACCGCTTGGATCTCTCAAAGTGAGGTAATTCTCTTTCATCCTTATGTCACACCCTTGTTCAGTTGCTTGACCCAGACTTAGTATGTTACTCTTCAAGTTCGGTATGTAATATATGTCGGTTAGGAGCTTCTGTTCCCCTGTCTTGGCTTCAAAGAGAATAGATCCTTTGCCGTTTATATCTACATACGAGCCATCTCCGAACTTGACTTTTCCTTTGATGTTCTCGTTGAGCTCTGAGAAGTAAGATTTTTCACCAGTCATGTGATTGCTCGCACAGTTGTCTAGATACCATATACCATCTTCTTTCTTGCTTGGCTCTAGAGAATTCGGTAAGACTTTCTCTTCGTTGAGATACACAACTTGACGCATGTATAACGCAGCTTCTGCTACCTCCGTCTCTGTCTTGTTGAGCTCTTGTTTCTCTTCTTTCTTCTCAGGAACACGGATTTGAAGTGTCCCTTCTTCTTACAATTGAAGCATGTGATCTGGGAGTAGTCTTTCTTCTCTTTGTTCCCCTCGCCAGTGTTGCTTCTTCCTCGTCCTCTACCTCTGTTTCCTTGACCACGACCACGATATGATCCTCTTCCTCTGCCTCTCGAGTTCTGATCGCTTGATGTTTCAGTGCTTGAGAACAACAGATTGTTTTGTTGATCATATGCAGTTTTGCCTTTGACTCGTTCTTCATATGCTTTGAGTCTTCCAATAATATCTTCAAACGAGGTTTTGTTTAGATCAAGCATCTGCTCTATTGATGCCGTCATGTGAATGAATTTCATTGGTAGACTGTTGAGAAGTTTCTTCACGAGCTTTGGTTGATCAATGCTCTACCCCAACGAGGACGCTTTTGATGCAAGCTCTGTTAACTTGCTCGTGAAGTTATCTATACTGTCCGAGTCTTCCATACTTAATCGATCGAATTCATTCATCAGCGTTAGTAGACGAGCTTCTTTAACGCGTTCAACACCAAGGTTTCTGGTTTTAATGGCTTCCCATATAACTTTAGGGGAGTCATCTTCTCCGGCTTGTAAAATCATTGCTTCAGGTATTGAACCGAACAGAAGTCCCGTTGCGAGGTCGTTTCTTTCTTCGTCGTCAGTGCCTGGATCTACTGCACCCCAAACTTTGTGAACCTTTAACAGAATCTTCATCCTCTTTGCCCAAACAGTGTAGTTCGTCGTATTGAGCATCAGACAGATTACAACACTTGGAAAGTCTTCTCTTCTTCCTAGTGGCTTCATCTCTGTTAAAGCTTTTGTATCAGCCATGGATACAGCTTCTCGATTTCACAATCACACAAAAACCTAAGCTCTGATACCAAATAAAGTCATCTAAGGATCGAATGTGTGAATGTGAAAGCTTGTTAATAAAACAGTTTTTTCGTTTTATTAATCTTTTAACTTCTTGAGATCATCTTACATTATAGATCTCTATATATAGGATCTTAGCTTAACCTATTACAATGTGATCTAGAAACTTAACATAAATCTAAATCAAGTTTTTCCTTTTTAGTTATTCAAACTTCCTTTTATGAATAACTTGTTTCCTAAGCTATTTTTGAAGCTTATCCAACANTAAATCTAAATCAAGTTTTTCCTTTTTAGTTATTCAAACTTCCTTTTATGAATAACTTGTTTCTTAAGCTATCTTTGAAGCTTATCCAATAAAATGTCTACTTCCCGCAGGCCAGATTTTCCTTTAAAGTAACTATGGACCGTTCCATTACACCTAATGGTGAAATTTATTGTACAAATGCAACTAGCCACTAGCCATAGATATATTATGTTAAAGGCAGATATATTGTTCCAGAATATGCAAATCCTCATGCAAATAATTAAGAAATTTCATTTCAGTGTATCAAAGCCATTTCACGTATTATTGATAGTTAATCTCTATTGTCTATACCCATGTGGGTTTGTGATATTTGTTCGCTATATCTGCAGCTAGGACTGTGTTTTTCAGTAGCAAGGTCCTTCCCAAAACGGTATATGATTTTAGCATAATTAACTTTTAAAAGAGGCTTTAGCCTTGAGACCATAAGTTTTGAGATTAGATGTTTTCTATTCAAAATTAACATAATTGTTTTTTAGGATACGCTTTAGTAAGCTACGAATAATTGGAGATATATGTAATATCTTAGGGTCAGTGAAGGTTTACATTAATATGGGTAACGATCATGAGATGTAACGGAGGCATTATGTTTTTTTTAGAGATGATGAATTATAACATCCTGATTTATAGTATATGTTGGAAGATTTAAAAAAACTGATTTGATTACCTATATCATCAAAATGTATTTACTTTTTCGTGCACATATTCATGTAGAATTCCAAAATTAAATAAATTTGAGTTGAAATAGTAAAAAGATTGATAAACTATTAAAAAGTGATTCGTAATATTGTGTGAATGATGCCAAAACAATAAGAATTATCATGTGATAGTTGCATGGTCAATAAATAAGATTATTAAGTTTCAAAAAAAATAACACACCACCCATCACACAAATTAAAAATCCATTAGCCATGAACAATCAGAGCCGTTACCAAAATCATTTATTAGATAAACATGTTGGTGATATAAAATAAACCAAATTAAGTAAGGTATTTCCGAAAATGTATCTATAACAATAAAGTAGGCATATCTGACTTTTTCTGCGTCCACGTCGTCCAAGAGAATAGGGACATTTCACGACACGTGTCGGCACGCTGGGTCGGCTGTGTATGTCATGCACTTTTTTTGTTTCGCGTCGCTTTGGTTCTTCTTCCTTTTCCTCTTGTGGCTGCGATCTCCCCCGACGAAATCCCACAGAAAATTAACGCGACCTTTGATCTCCGTAACGTCCCCCTAATTCTTTAGTCCGTTCTTTATTTCAGTTTTTCATTGAATAATCCACTCCTCCCACTTGAAGATTTCGTTTTACCTCTTCGTTTCCACTGTATCACGCTGGAGATTGATTTTCTTCAGGCCCTAACCAGCAATCGAGCACTATATCGGGTGTCCTTCTTAAATCTAATACCCACCGCTCTACACTTCATTCCGTCGACACCCTTTCCAGTGTTTCTGTTTCGTTGTGTGATCATGAGACTCAAGAGATTGAAGGTAGACGACTAGAAGCTAATGGAGTATCTAAAGACTCATGTTTTTAGATTGTCGACTCTATGGCTAGCTTGATAGAGAAAAATATATATGTTAGCTATAAGATGATTTCTCTTCTATATCTGTTTTTTTTTAAGTTTTCTGATAGTTTGATCTGTGATTTTGGCTTTCAGTAGCGATCTTATATGATTCTATGTCTACATGAGCATGAGTTTGATGACCCCAAAACAAATATGAAAACAGACGATGATCTTTATTGATTTGTGTTTTTTTTCCTCTTTGCTACCCTCATGGTGATTACTTTCTAACCGATTCAGTTCTCTGTCATTTATCATTTCTTTATGTGTGCAAAAGGTACAGCTTCTCTATTGTTAAGCTTCTCAAGAATCACACCTCCAAATATAGTTGTAAGCAATAAAAGCTGTTGTATTTCTTTCAATGTTTGATAGACCCACCACATTTTGTTTCTCTTGTAACTCTTTTATTCTTCTATGGGCACTAAAGGTATTTAGGTTAGGCACAGTGAGAGAATGAAACTTTGAACATCTTCTTCCATATCATTCTATATTTCAGAGGGTCGAAAGCCATGGCGAATCCTCAACTTCTTTTGTATGAGTTGAAGATTTGATTGGTGTAAGAAGACTGTTCTTACACGGATCCTCTGTCTTTGGGAAGCAAGGAATGTGAAAATGGTGAAAAGTTTTATGTGTGGCTCTGGTAGATGAGAAGGTATTTCTTCACCATTTTTAGTTGAATCTCTTATTTTTTAGTTAATTAGAGAAAGTTTCGTTGCTTATGTTTGATTATGATTTATGAGCTAAATTCATTCGATATTACGAGGAGTAATCAGTACTTCAAACTAACCACATTACCCGTCTCTATTAGGTTTTCAGATCAAACCACCTTTCTCGGGGTTACATAGACCGTCAACTCTATACCATCAGAGGTCTTCATGTTCCGCAACTATGAGCAAATGATTTTAATTGCTAAACACGAATATCCACTTACCAGGCCTGTCTCTAAACTTAAACTCAATAGTGGTTTAATTGAATACATTTCCTAAACAATTAATAATTCCTAACTCATCGCTCTTTGATGCAAGATATTGTTGGGGAAGTTTTCGTCATGAAAAGCACATACAAGACAATTCAGAGGATTATGGTCAACATACGGATTGAATGGTAGGTTAAAGCCTCGATCTCTTTAAGACTTTGTCTCTCATCAATAATTCTTCTGTTAGTTCTCTTAACTTTCTAATAACTCACCTTCATCATATTACAGAGGCCAAATGTCGATGTCAGTGTTTTGGATGGATTCACCAACTTATATGGTTCCTTTAGTAGATCGCAAGCTAC
Organism: Brassica rapa x Raphanus sativus; assembly: GCA_019776045.1. Lineage (NCBI taxonomy): Eukaryota > Viridiplantae > Streptophyta > Magnoliopsida > Brassicales > Brassicaceae > Brassica x Raphanus > Brassica rapa x Raphanus sativus. Next base: position 5,007,133 of record WHPY01000009.1, read on the forward strand.
TGGTATGATTAACGATTGTTAGTTCGCTTTCTACACACAGCATCCTCCTTTGTAACGTATGTACTTTTAAACAACTTAGCCACCACCGACCACCACTTGCAGACTTTGGAGGTCATGTAAGTGCAACTATTGACATAGACTGATCTCAACTAACCTTCTTTAGGGAAGGGATAACAAGCCTGCTGATCACATGCTTGGAGCTGGAGCGGTTAAAACCAATCCTACTGATAGGTTTAACAGTGCATCGCCTGAGAAAATATCTGATAGTGACAACGCTGGAATGCTTGACGAAAGTGCTGCCGGCCCTGCTCTTCCAACTGTTCTGTCTCGATAAATCAACAGATAAGAATGAACCACTTATGGAGAAGCGTGAAGGGAAGAACCCACACGTGGCTTAAAGCTTAACTTCACAGGCTAAAGGAGAGCCAAAGCTCAGAATGGACAACTTCTACTCTTTCGCTTTTCTGTTTTTAAATGTTTCCACTTTGATTTTGTCTACCGTTTCCTGAAATTAAACCAGCTGCTGGTTGTGTTTTAAATCTTTCTTTTTTGTTGTCGTTGTTTTAAGGGAAAGGTCTTCGTTGTATGTTTATAAATAAAAGTTCCTTCAAAACCTCTACACATAATCTGCCTTTATGTAGTTGAATAACAAACTTTACGAATATCAACACGTGTACTGCTTCATTAATGGGAAACGCCGAGCTCCGAAATTATTATTTGTCACATTATTGAAACTATTTATATATTACTTTAAAATATTATTTTTATAATTTTATCACATTACATTATTTTCAGCTGATTTATTTTGGAGGTGGACTAATTTATTATTGTGAAAAATTAATTATTGTAATTGTATTAAAGTTATACTCTTAAAAGAAAATTAGATAAGTTTTTCTTACTTTAAGATTTTCTTCAACTATTTTAAAGTGAAATAGAAATAAAAAAGAAGTCACTACATTTTTCTTAACTTTTATTTCATAGTTTCGTGTTTTCTAACAAAAAAAATGGTAGTGATCCTTTCAATTCAAACCAAAAAAAATCTTAAAAAATTTACAATTTAATTTTAAAATAAAAGCATATTATATCTGACATAAGCATACCATATTATATCTATAAAGTAAATTTCTGAACTTTTAATAAAATTAAAATATATTATAATAGGCGGGCCAACCACTAATTTTTCAATATTTTAAACATTCGTAGATTATTAATGCACTGTCTCCCGCTCTTTATTTCAAAAGGCACGATAATGCCCTAACTTATTTCACACGTCTGGTATGGAGCTCAAATTGAAGTTAAACAACATGAGCAACCTTGGACAAAGACTCTTGAATTTTCTCTTCGCTAAATGATAAATCTACCAGTTCGCCTCGTAAATATTTTTCGTACGAGGTAAGGTCGAAGTGGCCATGTCCACACATGGCCATTAGTATCACTTTTGCTTCACCTGTTTCTTTGCATCGTAGAGCTTCTCTAATGGTTGCAGCAATGGCGTGAGTCGGTTCTGGCGCAGGTATTATCCCTTCTGTTCTCGCGAACTGAATAGCACCTGCAAGAAAATTCAAGGAGACTTGGGATTTATAACAGTCCAGTGCAAAATATAAAAGGGTGTAAAGCTAGTAGGCGACCATGAAAGCACTCAGTTTGAGGAATTGAGATTGCTTCCATGAAACCTTGTTCGTAAATATGTGAGACCAACGGTGCCATCCCATGGTACCGTAATCCACCTGTTAAAACCATATAGAAAACGACAAATTAGCTGAAAGGAAACACATGAATCAAGAACAAAGAAATCAAAAAAGCAAGAAACACCCATAAATCAAGAACAAAAGAATTCAAGAAATCAAGCATCAATGGGCTGAAACCTTCAACTATAGTATGTCTGAGATCTTGGATTTAAGGTTCTTTTATTACCGGAATGGATAGGACTAGGAATGAAGTCATGCCCTAAAGTATGCATTTTCATCAAAGGAGTCAATCCAGCTGTATCACCAAAATCATAAGCATAAACTCCTTTGGTCAAGGAAGGACAAGCCGAGGGCTCAACAGCTCTTATAATAGGGTTGATTTTTCCTTTGAGTTTCTCCCGGATATAAGGAAAACTCAAACCAGCAAAATTTGATCCTCCACCAGTACATCCTATGATCACATCAGGCGTTTCACCATATTCTTCCATCTGTTTTATGCATTCTTCTCCAATAACCGTCTGGTGTAACAAAACATGGTTAAATACACTCCCTAAACAGTATTTTGTATCTACGTTTCTTGATGCGACTTCAACAGCTTCTGAAATTGCAATGCCTAAACTTCCTGTGCTTGATGGATCTGCCTGAAGGATTCTTCTACCTGCCTCAGTGAGTTCCGATGGTGATCGATGAACCTTTGCACCCCAAGTTTGTATCATCAGCCTGCGATATGGCTTTTGTTGGTATGTATGGGCCACTTGAAACACCTATAGTATAACAGAAACAAGCAATTTATATAACTGATTGAACTTGATATCACAGCAAAAAGACTAAAGACACAAGAACTTGATTAAATTTTCAAGATATCACTGCAAGAATAAAAAAATTTGCGTACTTCACAATCAAGTCCAAATAGACTAGAAGCAAAGGATAAAGAACTGCCCCATTGGCCAGCGCCGGTTTCCGTCACAACGTTCTTGACACCTTCTTTCGCATTGTAATAAGCTTGTGGAACTGCTGAGTTGGGTTTGTGTGAACCAGCTGGGCTACCACCTTCATACTTGAAGTAAATCCTTGCAGGTGTCTGAAGAAGCTTCTCCAATCTCTTTGCTCTATTATCGAAGCAAAAACAACTAGTGTTAATAAACTTATACTCTGTATTTCTTTGAGTTCTTTTACTATTCTAAATTTTATTCATCAGGGAACAAGAACCTGATGAGAGGAGTTGGACGCCAAAGTTTATAGATTTCAAGAACTTCTTCCGGGATATCGATAAATCTCTCTAGCGTTTCTTCTTGCTTAATTATCTCATTAGGGAAAAGATGAGCTAAATCTTCGGGTTTGATTGGTTCGAAAGTTTTTGGGTGCAACTGTGGAGGAGGCTTAACAGAGAGATCAGCAACAAGATTGTACCATTGACGTGGAACTTCAACAGATGAGCTATGACTAGATATCAAAGCTGCGTTTGCTCTTAAGCCAAATCCATATGAAACTCTTGTTGCGTGGTTTGACTTTCTTTTCAGAGTCAAGTCATCTCCTAGTTCAGTCAAAATTAATCTCAAGACATCATAGATTGAATCTTTGAAGCTTGAGCTTCAACAGCAATTAATAGAAACAAAAATAAATCTCTTTTACAGTTATGTTACCTGTAATGAAAACTTTATCTAAGGATGACTTGGTGAATGGGTTTGTTGACAAAAGCAACTGAGAGGCCATTTCTTTGGAATTTTAGCAGTCTCAAGAGGTTTCGAGCTATGAAGACTGAAGATCAGTGGAGCATATAAATAATAAGAAGACTTCCCGGTACCTAACGACACATCACTATTTGAATACTATTTTCTTTGTTTAGTCTAATATACTTTTTTCTTGTTCTTAACTTTTTTTCCTTTTCTAGAATTGTTTCCAGTCCACTCCCATTCAGATAAGTAATCCTAATATATAGTTTTTCTTTTGATAAAACATTTATAAATCACAGCAAAAACCACGTTATATCTATCCCTGCAAGCAGATAGAAAGTGAAAACAGACGAGAACTCGATCTCATATATAGATAAACTTCAATACCATGCTTTCTTGCTTGTACTAAAAAACACAAGGAAAACAAATTTTATATAGATAAACTTCAATACATAGATAAATTTTCTTTAGTATATAGATAAATTTCCTTTATTAAATTTTCTTTTATGTTTTTATTTTAGTGAAAATCAATATATTTAATGATTTTGTGGAAAACATTATTTTGCAATTGTGGCGGGAAAGCACGATTTTGTAATTGTGACGGAAAAAAGATTTTAAGATTTTAGACACAAATTTGTGATTTTGGCGGAAAAATTTGAGTTTACGGTTTGGCGGGATAATACGATTTTGAGATTTTGGCGGAAAACACGATTTTATGGTTTTGGCGAGAAAGCTCGATTTTGTGGATTTAGCAGAAAAATACGATTTTGCAGTTTTAGCGGGAAAATATGATTTTACAGTTTTGGCGGAAAAACTTGATTTTACGGTTTTGGTAGAAAACATACAATTTTACTATTTTGGTAAGAAAATTTGGTTTTGTGGTTTTGGTGGGAACACTATTTGCAATTTTGGTGAAAAAAAAATAGATTTTGCAGTTTTCGCGGAAATTTTTTGATTTTCCGGTTTAGTTGGAAAAACACGATTTTTCAATTTAGTATGTTATTTCTCATTTTTTACTCATTTTTTTGTTTAAGTCCTGATTGCTTTCATTTGTTGTAGTTAAGCTTTATTTGAAGCTCTGTTTATGGTTTTTTTTCTTTAGGTATTTTTTTATCATCCTCTTTAGTTAAATTTATAAGATAAAAAGAAAATAGTATGTTTTCATTTTCAGACCACACCGAAAAGAATGTTGAAAACATAAAATTGTCTATTTTCATTACAACGAGCTAAACGGAGCTTTTATTTTCGTTTAAAAGACAAATTACAAAATTGGATACAATAAAAGATACTATTGTGATACTAATTTGTAGTGACAGACGAGATGTCCTCCTAGATGATTTATTAGAGAGAAATCAAATTATTTATTGGGGGCAAGACATTGGAATAGTGGATCATCGGAGCAAGTATGATTTTGGTATCATGTTCGTTTTAAATTTATCATAGATTTATAATTTAACATCAGTGAGCAATAAATAGATTGGCTCAGGCTTGGGCATTTTAACCTGGATCCGAAGACCCGATCTGAAACCGACCTAAAAATATCCGAACCTGAAACCGACCCGAAAGTTTATAAGTATCTGTTGAGTCCAAAATTTTTTATCCGAATAGACCCGGATCCAAAAAGAACCGACCCGAATATACCCAGACCCGAAAAGAACCGACCCGAATAGACCCGACCCGACAAGAACCGATTTATACCCAACTTAAAAACATGAATATCCAAAACTAGATTTTGTTATGTTCTATTTTCTATATTTTATTTTATGATTTAGTTGAATCATTTTTTGTTAACAATCTTTGTTATTATTCTTAAAGTAATATGAAGTTTTAAATGTACAATTTAGAATTCAAAATTTTGTTTTTTAATTTTTAATAGTTTATTTTAAGTTATTTTGAAAAACTTTAGATATATATGACATATTTTGACTAAATTTGATGAAATTTATGTAGTTATTTTCTTTTTTAGATCTTAAATATCCGAATACGACCCGGACCCGAAAAATTATGGGTATTTAACAAGTATTTTAATTATAGATCAGAACCGACCTGGACCCGAGAAGACCCGAACCTAGATCCGGACCAAAAATTTAAAAGTACCTGTTGGGTCATATTTAGGATCCGAAAAGAACCGACCCGAACCCGACCCGAAGACCGGAATGCCCAAGCCTAGATTGGTTTGTAGACTTTATATATTGCTTGATTAATTTTAATTTATTTTTTAATCCCAATGCAAGACTTCATTCATTAGCAAAATACATAAAAAAATGCAAGACTTCATTCATTAACAAAATACATAAAAAATTAGTTGTCGTATTTTTGATGAGCTCTCCCACGAACTGAATCAATACGGTTTTGAAAATTTAAACTCCTACCCACCTAATTAATATTCATCAGTTTTTTTTTTTTTGGTCAAAATTAATATTCATCAGTTTAAATCATAAACATCTCCACTAAAAACTCAAAAAGCCAAAGAATCAAGAAATTTGCCAAAGAACTCAAACGACAGGAAAATAAAACGAATAATCCGTTTATAATTTTAAAATTTATCGTGCCTATTATGTTGATGAGATATTGCGGCATTATTAATGTTCTTTTAAAGATTCGACAACCGTTTCCACTAGCTTCTAGATGCTCTTCATAATTTGACGTCTTTAATGATGCCTATAAGACCATCTATCAATCATCAGGCTATAAACAAATATAATATGAGCGACCCACTACCCAAATTAGCATCTGTTCTTTGCCTCAGTGGCACTGAGATATGACTGAGATATGACTGAATAAGCATATGTTCTGCCTTTATCTCATATTGACTCTGGATGGAGGTTATTCAATCAAGCATTCTAATAAGCATAAGAATGGTTTGTCTTTCATACTGATAAAAATATAAAAACTAATTTTATTTGTTATAGGACAATTCTCACATAATTATTTTTAAGTTTTCATCACCAAAAGAGTTTTTAAAGAAGAAAAAATGACTAAAATATTTTATTAAGAAAAATTCTTAGGTTCACCCCTAGATTGAACCTTTAGGTTCACCCAACCAATAGGATTTCGTTATTTTATATTTAATATTTTTTAAAAAAGAAAACAAAATATTGTCAAATTATATTAATATTTTTAAACTAAAAAATAAAAATTAACAAAAATACGTTTTAGAAAAATATATTTTTAATACCGTCAGCCAAACACTAAACCCTAAATCCTAAATCTTAAACCCTAAACCTCTAGGTAAACCCTAAACCTTTGGTAAATCCAAAATGCTTGGATAAATTCTAAATCCTACAGTTTAGGATTTATCCAAGGGTTTATGATTTATCCAAGGGTTTAGAGTTTAGTATTTAGGGTTTAGGGTTTAGTGTTTTGCTGATTGTATTAAAAAAATTTTTTTAAAAAAAAATCCAAAGATTTAAGATTTATCCAAGGGTTTACCATGGATTTAAGGTTTATGATTTAGGGTTTAGAGTTTAGGGTTTAGTATTTTGCTAACGGTATTTTAAATATAAAATATTTTTTTGCGATTACTATTATTTTCTATTTATTTTTTATTTTTAAAAACATAATAAAACTTGACAATATTTTGTTTCTTTTTTTAAAAGATACTGAATATGAAATAACGAAATCCTATTGGTTGGGTGAACCTAAATGTTCACTCTATGGGTGAACCCAAGTATTTCTCTTTTATTAAAGAGGCAAAAAATTCTTCTGCCCCTTACTTTTTATATATGTAAATAATGAAAAATTAAACGCATTAAAAATTACAAAAACAGAAAAAAAAAATTTCTTTTATAATTTCAAATTTTGTGTTTTCAAATTTGAACTTTTTATATTTTCTTTTTCAAAATTTCTTTTTAAAATTTGAAAAATAATTTTTGAAACTGTTTAAAAAAATAAATTTTAAACCTCACCCCTTAACTCTAAACTCTAAGTGTGAATTAATTTACACTATGAATATAAATGTATATTTACCTTTTAAATAAATCTATTTTGGTCATTTTCTCTTTGGAAATGGAAACTATACTTGTGAAAATAAACTAAAAGCAACTTCTTAAGGAATTTCCCTTGTTATAAGACTTTCTAAATATTTTAAAATCCAATATTGGAATAGTGATTCGAAAATTATTTTTCTAAAAGAATTACAAAGTCTCTACTAGGGCTGGGCGTTCGGGTACCCATTCGGGTTTCGGTTCAGTCCATTCGGGTTTTGGATTTTCGGGGTCAAAAATTTCAGCTCCATTCGGATATTTCTAAATTTTGGTTTGGGTTCGGTTCGGATCTTTGCGGGTTCGGTTCGGGTTCGGATAACCCATTTAAAATGTTTTTAAATTTTCAAAATTCATTATATACTTTAAATTTTCAAAATCTATAAGAAAGATAATATATTACATATAAATTTTCATAACATATATGTCAAAATACCTTAATTTAACATATAAATTGGTTTTCTTTGAATATTTGGATAAATAATCAATAGATATTTAACTATTTTTAGTATTTTCAGTATATTTTAGCTATTTTAAACATTTACTTTTGACTATTTGCATATATTTTTCGAGTATTTTGGAAAACTTAAAGGTATCCTATATATTTTTAATATGCATTATATATAAAAATAATGTATATATTTAAGTATATAAATTTATTTCGGATACATTCGGATACCCAAAATACTTCGGTTCGGATCGGGTTCGGTTTCGATTCTTTAAATACCAAAATTTTGAACCCGTTCGGATATTTAATCAATTTCGGTTCGGATTCGGTGCTACTTTTTCGGATCGGGTTCGGTTCGGTTTTTCGGGTTCGGATTTTTTGCCCAGCCCTAGTCTCTACAGTTAATTCCTCTCTCTTCTCTCTAAAAGCCGATGTGTTTAACCTGAAACCACAGACCGATGTCCTTTCATGGTTCTGGTGTTGTCCTCAACTCTAGGACTGTATGTGGTGATGTACATCGGTTTTTGATTTGGAAATTCCGTTCGAATCATTGGGTTGATGGTAGATAGCAGTCAAATTCGATGTACTAGTTGATGTACCCGAATTAAATACAAAACGAACTTAAAAGTGTTTGAATGGGACCAAATTTTATACTCCTAAAAATCGAAATCCAAATGAACTTGAATCGAACCCGGTTAGACGCCAACCGCCAATGCTTAATTTCTGACTGTGTTTGACGATTAGGTAATCAATTTGTCAAAGCAACAAAGTTTAGGCCACTAATGACCTTTGATTTATTTGTTCACAAAGTCGTTGATAAAATGAAAATAATAGCTGATGATTTTTTTTTTCTTTTTTTTACAACAGTGCAAACTAATAAACCATTCTATAATTTTTATTGATGTAAGTCTTACACAAAGTGTGTGTATTACAAGAAAAAAAAACAAAGTGTGTGTTTTCTCTAATTTCGTAAATGCAATAAATTGTGAAATTATTTTCACATCCATGCAAGTTAAATGCAAACTAGCTATGCAAGTCTGTAAAGTTTCGTAAGCTTTATATATATATGATGACTAGATTAACCTGAACCGAATGGAATCAAATAGACTGAACCGAGACAAGTTTTTTTTAACTAAAACCATAACTCAATTTTGCTTTAATCCTTGTAGATAAAAATATTTATTTCAGGATACCAAATTAGATATTTTACTTTCGTGGTTCCTTAATACTTATACAAAACTAAATCGAAATAAATCAAACTGAATTTGATTCTAGTTCGAACGAATATACAGTATACTAACCGAAAAAATTGAAAACACTTTGGTTCTCTTTATCCTCTTTAATTAAAGATAGAGAGGTCTCTTAGCCCAGCCGTATGAAAGAGGAGGAACATCTAAGCTATGATAAGTTTCCAGATGTAACGTAACACATAAATTCCCATGAATATAAACATGAAACTTATCACATGCAATGGAGATAAAGATATTCAAAAAGCAAATGAACAAAAAAGAAGACAAAAAGATGAGCCACTGAGTTTAGGAGGAATGGTTTGGTCTGTTGTTCATCTTCCACTATTTTGTTCTTCAAACTCGTGAATGTGATCAAGTTATTCATTCTTGTTACACGCAAAGAACACCATCTCGTCAAGCTGTGAACCAAAGCAACAATAGTATCAAAATCAAATATCAACACGTATTAGATATCCAAGATCCTTCAACGCGGTTGTCTATAATTCATGTACAAATTGACAGTTCAGGGACAAACGAATATAAGGAGCACACAGAGAATCCAAGAACACTCTTTCTTGTATATTAGAAATCACTTAAACAATCTCCTAGATCTGTTTAATCCGAATTACTCTCAGTCACACACGACTAGAGACGGACCAATTTCTAATCTCTTAAACTCAGTAGATCGATCTTCAACACCCTGAACTCGATCACCTCTTTACTTGACAAGACAAACCCTTGCTCAAGCTTTTTCCAATTAGCGTGCTTAACCTAGATCTACCCTCAATAATCTAGTTAAGTAGCCCTCATCGAATATACTAAATTTCCTAATATCTCGATGCAATCTAATCTTCCATATCTTCTTTACTTGATAACCACGTTATGCCACGTCATAGTTTCCATAACCGTCTTTTTCCATTGTGTCACACATCGATCACATGTGTGACACAGTCTTCCTCTCTTCTTCACAATCACAGCTCTCTTCTTGAGCTTACATTCTCCCCCTTTTTATCTTAATGTGACATCCTAAGCAACCTGCAAATCCACACTGAAAGAACCAGACACAAGATATCGAAGCAAGCATACTGAGATCATTTTAATACCCATAATGCATAGATAGGAATCCAAAGTCTACACCATCAGAGCACATCATTACTTAAAGCAAACATGATCCTTAGTCTCACTACACACATCTTATTTTTAAAACAAGAAAACACAACATGATAGAGTTTCATGCTCAGAAAGATAAGCTTCGACTAAGCTCCTCAGTGTCACCAGCTTGACTCAGCTCTTCGGTATCTTCAGCTACTTCATCCTCTCGATTCCCGGTGGGAGGTGGAGCATATCGAGAGTATTCTCCCCCTGCTTAGATGCACATTCAGATAAAAACAAACAGGCACAAGTTAGTCTAGGATAAAAACAATCCATAAACATGATACGCTTACTCCTCAGACGAATGTGAATGGCTTTGAGATCAGCGATGGTGCGTTCAATGTCTTCCTCAAGGGTTGCAGATCGTGTGTCTGCTCCAGTGCCACGCCCTGCTTTGATGTCTTTCACCACCAGCTTAGGAAAGCCGGTAAACTCATCAGTCGGATAGTCAATGGGGACAATCCTCTGGAAGTTGATGACTTGCTGAATCAGAGTAGGAAACATGATCCTTCGAGACTTTTTCTTCTTAGTGTTTTCAGCCATCTTTATGATCTGATCATATACCAGCTTCCCAAAATTGAAACCATCTTCATTGTGATGAAGCATATACACAAACTTCAAACGAGCTTGATTCATGTTGGTGTAGTTCATTGTCGGAATCCAGTTGGTGCAAACCAGCTTGTACAGCACCTGATTCGTCGGGGTGAGAAACTTGGAGCTCATGTTTTCCCATCGGTTTATCTGCCCATCAGTGAGGAACCCACACACTTTATCAATACCTTCATCCAACCAGTTAGGATCATCCTCAAATCCAGGGATGCAGTAGATGGCATTAATCAAGCTTGGTGAGAAATCTATCATCGACCCCCTAAGATACACAGCTACACCAACATCGCGTTCAGAGGCCTCCAAGAGATTAGTTATGAATTCTCTTACCACAGTTGGTTGATAGGCATCAACGTCGGTGAGAGTATGAAGTAATCCTGCATTCTCCACAATACTCCGAACATCGGCAAGGTTCGCATCGGTAAGAGAGATACGATGTTGATTGATGAATTTCCTCGTCTTGAGTCCCTGGAATCGCTCTGTAGCCGCCATAGAGAAGAATCGGGGAGTAAGAGGCGTCTTGTGTGGTTCCATTAGCTCGGGGTACAAATCAAGCTTGGTCCGATACATGAGGCGATTTTCATGATATCGCTCCTCCTTAGCTCGATTCGCAAGGGTCTCAGCTTCACCCATAGGATTCTCAATGCCATTATCAGAGTCAGTCTCCGAGAGTGACTCATTCTCCGGCTCAACACGCTCCGGTGATACATCGCGCGATGGACGCCGACGAACTCGCTTCCGTGCCGGTGGAGAAGACTGCGGCTGTGACGAGAGAGGCTGAGATGAGCTTCCAGCACCAGATGAGCCTCGATTTAGACGGGAGCTTCTTCGCGGTTGCATGTCGATGGCGAGAGGAGAGAGAGAGCTGAGCTTTGAGAATTTCTTTGAAAGTGGCGATAATAACAATGCTCCAAAAACAACACAACTCAACTTGTATTAGTCACATGAGAGAGGCCCAAGAATCAATGAGGCCCAAAAGAAAAAAAATAAAGAACCAAAACATCATAAGAAAGATTATGACCAAGTGATTTTCGACACCACTCACAGCCATGTGAGAGCCTGAGAGAGAACCGAGAATCATCAAGCAAGTATCAAGAAAAACTATATACATGTAACCATTTTAAAGCATGCTCATGATGCCTTTTTGTCCAGAGGAAAGACACAGAGGTCATTGCACCAACTCAGTCACCTACCACAAAGAACTTTAATGAAATCAATGAGTCAACCCAAGTTAGTAGCTTTTTCTCAGCCGAGTAGCTGTCACACACAAGATTCACTTTAGCTAATCATCCTTCCTCAAGTTCACACTCACACTCATTAGTAATGTCTGGAAACACATGTTAAGCATCTTGTGCTTGTCTCTTCTACTCGACAAGAACTTTGATTAACTTTGACTACAAGAGTACAATCAACAATTCAGTGCAATGAGATGGTATCCGAGTCTAGACACAAAGTGGGATAACACCCTGATCCAGAACGGGCCATCTCTAAGAATTGTGATCTTCTCTGCCCAGTCAAGACAGTGATCGTAGTCAGAAAACAAAATGTGATAGCATCCAGTTCCAACTCGAGTATCTATCATTCCAGGCCTTTTGCTTAACTTTCTGTAACTGAGTAACTCAGACTTTTCTTTGTTTAACACAACATCTTCTCCTTACTTATACACTCAGCTCCTCAAGTGTTTCCTCGTTCAATCCAGACAGTGATCAGTACTCAGAACTAAAATGTGATAGCATCCTGATCCGAGATGAGTGTCTTTCTTCAGTGAACCTAAGAGAGAAGTGATAAACTTGTGGATGATGACTTGCAGAAGTGAACTTGTTGACTCAAGGTTTTGATGGTGTAGTAGTACAATGACGTAGTCAGTGCGATGATCATGCAGTGACCTTCCTCTTCTGACAGGACTTATTCAGAGATTAACAATTCCCAGGGCCTTACGAAGCCCTAGGAAGGTATTGTAGTCCAACGGTTTGGTAAAGAGATCAGCAAGCTGTTTCTCGGTTGATACATGCTCTAGAATCACAATTCTCATCTCAACTAGCTCTCTCACAAAGTGATGTCGTATATCCACATGCTTGGTACGTGAATGCTGAACAGGATTCTTAGACAAGTTTATGGCACTCATGTTATCACAATGAACAAGCATAGGATCAGAGATGATACCATAATCAACAAGCATTTGTCGCATCCAGAGTAATTGTGTGCAACAGCTTCCTAATGCAATGTACTCAGCCTCAGCAGTCGAAAGTGAAACACAGTTTTGCTTCTTGCTGTGCCAAGCAACCATGTTGTTCCCAAGAAAGAAGCAACCTCCAGAACTGCTATGTCTATCATCTAAGCACCCAGCCCAATCTGCATCACAAAAACCTGCAAGATTCACATTAGTTTCAAAAGTATAGTGGAGACCAAAATCCAAAGTTCCTTTCACATATTTAATGATACGCTTAACAGCATTCATATGTGACTCCTTTGGACATGCTTGGTAACGAGCACAAATACCCACACTCAGACAGAGATCAGGTCGGCTAGCTGTGAGATATAAGAGACTCCCGATCATTGCTCTGTAGAGTTTCTCATCAACTGGCTTGCCATCTTCATCACGGGACAGCTTGGTAGTGGTGCTCATGGGTGTGTTAGCAACTTTGCTAGTCTGCATTCCAAACCTCTTGATAAGATTTTTGGCATACGTGCTCTGAGATACAGTGATTCCATCCGCAAGCTGCTTGATTTGTAGTCCAAGAAAATAGCTGAGCTCCCCAACCATGCTCATCTCGAATTCTTTTGTCATAGTATGAACAAAATCATCCACCATTCTTTTCGATGTGCTCCCAAAGATGATGTCGTCTACATACACTTGGATAATGATAACATCCTTCCCATCTTCTCCTATGAACAAAGTCTTATCAACTCCTCCTCTCTGAAACCCAGCCTTGATGAGAAAGTCGGTCAATCTTTCATACCAAGCTCGCGGAGCCTGTTTAAGTCCATAGAGTGCTTTCTTGAGTTTGTAGACATACTCAGGAAAGTGTGGATCTTCAAAACCCTTAGGTTGTGTCACATAGACTTCTTCTTGTAGTACACCATTCAGAAACGCACTCTTGACATCCATCTGATAAAGCTTGATTCTGAAACCACACGCCATTCCAAAGAGTAATCTAATTGATTCGAGACGTGCTACAGGAGCAAATGTTTCATCAAAATCCACTCCTTCAATCTGAGTGTAACCTTGACCAACCAGTCTTGACTTGTTCCGAATCACATTCCCTTCTTCATCTATCTTGTTCTTATGAATCCACTTTGTTCCAATGACATTGACTCCTTCAGGTCTAGGGACCAGCGTCCATACATCTAACCGTTCAAACTGTTCCAGCTCCTGATGCATTGAGTCAGTCCAGTATTCATCATCTAAGGCTTCCTGGAGATTCTTTGGTTCTATCTGAGAAACATAACACTCCACATTATTCATCTTGGCCATAAATGATGCCAACTTAACCATCTCCTTGAAGTTAATCTGCTTCTTTCGGGTAACCCTTTCATCAAATAGACCTCCAATGACATCAGCTGAGGAATGATTCTTATGAACTCTTCCTTTATCCAGATCAACTTGTACACCGTCAGATTCCTCCTCGTCTTCGGACTCCTCCTTGATCATTGCTTCTGGAGCCGAGTCACTTGGTGTAGCACAGTCAACAGTTTGTGTGACCCTTGTCTGATAGAATCCCACACCATCATCAAAAACCACATTAACTTTGTCTCCAATGAATTTGGTTCGCTGATTGAAGACTCGATATGCAGAGCTGTTAGTAGAATAGCCCAGAAACATCCCTACATCACTTTTGGCATCAAACTTTCTCAAGTGGTCTTTATCATTCAGGATATAGCAAAGGCACCCAAACACGTGCATGTGACTAAGATTTGGAGTCTTACCTTTCAGTATCTCATACGGTGTAGTCTTGGTTTTAGGCTTAACATACACCCGATTTATCACATAACATGCAGTGCTGACAGCTTCGGCCCAAAAACCAGGTGGAACATTGTTTCCACACAACATTGCTCTTGCCATCTCTTGTAATGTGCGATTCTTCCTTTCCACCACTCCATTCTGCTGTGGTGTTCTGGGTGCTGCATACTGATGTTGGATCCCTTGGCTTTGACAGAAACTATCAAACTGCTCATTCTGAAACTCTCCACCATGATCACTCTTGATCTGCATAATCCCACCTTTCTGTTTCAATTGCAATGCAAGAATCCTAAAGCTCTCAATGGCATCAGACTTGTTTCGCAAGAAATCAACCCAGGTGTATCTTGAGAAGTCATCTACCATAACAAGAATATATTTCTTCCCTGCTATGCTTTCAGGAGTAATTGGACCCATAAGATCCATGTGCACCAGCTCCAGCAATTTCTTCGATCTAATTTCAGGAATTCGCTTGTGTTGCACCTTGACTTGTTTTCCTTGACAGCATGCTCCACATACAGTATCAGTTTGAGATTCTAGATCTGGAACTCCCCTGACTACTTCTGCATTAACCAGTCGAGTTAGTCCATTGATGTTCATGTGACCTAGTTTTTTATGCCAGAGATCAAGCTTCGAAGTGGTAGCTGAGCAGCACACGTTTGTGGGCTTCCACATGTAGCAGTTATTTCCAGAACGAATTCCACATAATATGATGTTCCCTTGTGGATCAACAGCACGACATTCTTTGCTATTAAAGATCACTTCTAGACCTTCATCGCATAGTTGACTAACACTGATCAGGTTTGCCTTAAGACCATCAACATAGTAAACATTGATGAGGCGTGGTAGATCTGGTCTACTCGTTTCTCCAACTCCTCGTATCTTTCCTTGTCCTCCATCACCAAACGTCACTTTCCCTCCTTTAATGGGTTGGAGTTTCGCAAGGTGTTCATAGCTTCCTGTCATGTGTTTGGAACATCCACTATCAAAGTACCACGGAGAATCGCTTTGAGAACTCCCATCAGCACTAGTGTATGCGACATGACTAACCAAGTTGAGCTTTTCTGAGACGCTTGTGAAGTTGCATGCTAGGTTCAACTCTGGTTCCTTGTGTGACTCAGGGGATTCCTGTAAGTTCGAGATACAGCGAAAACACAAGGCACAAATCAGCGAAAACACAAGGCACAAAATAATTCCAGAACACAAATCTCTTTTATTAGAAATCTTTTACACAATCTCTTACAGACTTGTTTGATCCGAATTACACGACTCGACACGTATCGATTTCTAACACACCCAACTTCCTTGACTCAACACCTGTTGATCAAGTCTACCAATTCACTCAGCTATGAAACCCCAAAATCCTTTGTGTTTCTCTCTGAGAATTACAACGTGAAAGTTCTAACCCTAAACTAGGTCAAAACCCCAATATATATTAAATAACCTTTTCCTATTATCTAATATAATATTTCCTATATTTTAGCATCACCAAATCTTCCAATTTGTGATCTAATAATATTCTTTTAATGCTTATTTCGTCATCCAAAGCATATGGAAATATCCCATATCATCACATCTTGATGTTTCCTTTTTATTCTTCGAATCGTGTGTCACACACCATCCTGTGTGTGTAACACAAGTACACGAACCAAAACTCCACCACTGCAACAGCTTCTCAAGCTCCAAGTTCTTGAGCTTACATTCTCCCCCTTTTTCACTGAGTTTTACAACTCAAGCCTAAGAACAATATGCATCATACATACCACCAAAGTACTAACTTAAACTCCCCCTGAATTAAGTATCATCTCCCCCTGCTTGAGTGAAAAACTCTTTGAACAACTTCATGATACTTGTGGGACCATCAAAAACTCTCAGTACCTTCTAGGCCATCGAACTGGTTCTTCAAACTCAGTATATTGATCACCCATTCGATTGTATGACACACTAGTATGCTCGTGTGACACACCTTTCGTAAACTTAGGATACAGATCCTTCTTAGCTATCCAAACATGTCCATATCTTCTAGGTTCCACATAACAAAAGTTCATCCTCCAAGCTCGCTCAGTCTGGTTTCTCCTAGAATAACAGAAAGCAACAGTATGTCCGGTCTTACCACAAAAGAGACAGCCATTCATTCGCTTAGCAACAATTTTGCTGTCTTGTATCTTTGGAACCACAATCTTTGCTTGAGTTTCATCCTTTTGTTCAGCTGAAACAACTGGGATTGAGCGTTTTACAAACTTGATTCCTTCATTCTTGTCAACCTCTTGTGAAGTCGTCCCTTTATAACCCAAACCCCAACTGATTTTTGGAGACTGCCCAATTGACAAGATATGATCCAGACTTGCTGATCCAGTGTTCAACATTCTCACTTTCTTGTAGTTCTCAGCAAGTTGTCTTTCCAGAAGCTGACTCTTCTCAAGTTCTTGATTCAACAGTTGTTTCATCTGATGAAACTTTATTTCAGACTCTTGTTGAACTTGATTCTGCTCTGCAATAACTCTCTTAAGAGACTGAAGCTCGTCTTCATTATCATCCTCTCTCACCCTACACTTTGATTCACCCTTCGCATCAGTCCGTTCCATCTCTAGGGTGTTGACTTGATCTTTCAAGACAGCTTTATCCTTGATGAGCTGTAGGTTTTCGTGACTGAGTTCTGCAAATTTACCAAAGAGAACCTTATACTCGGCTAGAAAATCTGCATCTATATCACTTTCTGTATCACTGTGTGACGCATCTGAATTGGTGTGTGACACACCCGACATACGAATTTCACCCTTAGTGATGTCTTTTTCAGATCCTATAACTCCATGAAGAGACACGAAATTGAGAGCATCTTCTTTTCTCTCTGGTACTTTATCATTGCAACTTCTCTTCATCTTCATCTTTTTGGTGTTCACACAATCTGATTTTATGTGCCCATAACCATTACATCCATTACACTTGATTTCTTTTCTCTTGAATGATGGACACTCTGTTTTGACATGCCCAATACCATGACAATTAAAACACACCACTGCCTGCCATTTATGTCTTTCTTCTTCTCTAGGCAGTCTGTCGCTGGACATCTTATTCAAAAGATTCATGGTTTCTTCAAGTTTCTGAATCACCAAGTGAATAGATTCTTCAAGCTTCTTAGCTTTCTGGATGTCTTCATTAACTGTAATTTGAGAGTCTTGAGCAGGCTTTGAACACTTAGATTCCAATTCCATCTCCTCAGCCTTTAATATCCCTACTACCTCAGCAAACTTCAGTTCATCAGTGTTCATCGTCAATGTTATCGCTGCTTTATGTGCTGCAAACTTAGTAGGCAAACATCGCAAAAACTTCTTCACCAATTTTGCATCTTCATATTTTTTACCTAAAACTTGTGCTTCATTGGCTATGGAGCTGAGCTTCGCACTGAAATCTCCGATCTTCTCATCATCCCTCATCCTTATGTCTTCAAACTGTGATGCAAGCAAGTCCAATCTTATCCTCCTAACATTCGCAGTACCCTCGAAAGCATTTTGTAGTATATCCCAAGCCTCTTTAGCTGATTCACATCCCTGAATAAGTTCAAATTGCTTTGCATCTACAGAACTGAAGATTGTATCCAGTGCTTTTGCATTAAACCTTGAAAGTTTTTTCTCTGTTGCTGTCCACTTTGTCTTCAGTTTAGGTCTCTTCAAACCATCTTCTTGCATCACAAACGGTTCTTCCCATCCAGTTTGAACAACTGTCCATATATCTTCATCAGCTCCACGTAAGTTTGCTCTCATTCTTACTTTCCAATACCCATAGTTCATATCATTCAGCAACAACATATTTTGTGCCAAAATCGCCATATTCTCTTCTCGGGATCTCACCTTGGTTCGAAGATGTCTTCTTCGTTTAGGTGTCCTGCTCTGATACCAATTGTAAGTTCGAGATACAGCGAAAACACAAGGCACAAAATAATTCCAGAACACAAATCTCTTTTATTAGAAATCTTTTACACAATCTCTTACAGACTTGTTTGATCCGAATTACACGACTCGACACGGATCGATTTCTAACACACCCAACTTCCTTGACTCAACACCTGTTGATCAAGTCTACCAATTCACTCAGCTATGAAACCCCAAAATCCTTTGTGTTTCTCTCTGAGAATTACAACGTGAAAGTTCTAACCCTAAACTAGGTCAAAACCCCAATATATATTAAATAACCTTTTCCTATTATCTAATATAATATTTCCTATATTTTAGCATCACCAAATCTTCCAATTTGTGATCTAATAATATTCTTTTAATGCTTATTTCGTCATCCAAAGCATATGGAAATATCCCATATCATCACATCTTGATGTTTCCTTTTTATTCTTCGAATCGTGTGTCATACACCATCCTGTGTGTGTAACACAAGTACACGAACCAAAACTCCACCACTGCAACAGCTTCTCAAGCTCCAAGTTCTTGAGCTTACAATTCCGTGTGTGACACTTTGAGAACACGATCTTTATAGGTTGGATATAGATCTCTTTTGGCAATCCAGACATGTCCATACATGGAGGGTTCCATGAAACACAGATTCAACCTCCAAGCTCGTTCGTATTGGTGCCTGCGAAAGTAGCAAAAACTGACATGATGACCGCGTTTTCCACAGAAGTGACAACCATTCCCACGGCGTCTTGCTCGAGGATTAGACACAGCTTTTCCTGAGTTCTGAAGAGCAGGCTGAGCTTGACAAGGACGAGGTTCATCTACCTTTTCCTCTGTGGATGCTTCTTTTACAAACATCACTTGACGTCCTTCTTGATCAGACTTCAAAGTAGATCCCTGGAACCCAAGACCTCGACTTGTGCTAGGACATTGTCCCAAGGTGAGCAGATGATCTAGGGACTTAGTACCAGTTGACAACATTTTAATCTTCTTCAGATTTTCAGCCAACTGACTCTCCAACAACTTGCTCTTATCTTTTTCTTGGAAGAACATCTCGCTCAACTGATTGAATTTACCCTCAAATTCCTTATGACACCGTTCCTGCTCCGCTATTGCTCGTTTCAGTGCAAGAACTTCCTGATCGGACTCCTTTAAGATTGAAGGGATAGTTGATTGTGATACCGGCTTCTCAAGTTCAAGAATGTTTACTTGTGCTTTTAGCATTGCTTTATCCTTTAGTAGCTGAAGGTTCTCGTGGCTAAGCTCGGTAAACTGGTCAAACAGTGCCTTGTACTCAGTTTCCAGGTCGTGATTAAGTTCATCTTCTTCCTCTTCTGTTACGTCTTCCTGACGATCAGAGATTGAAGTAGTTACATCATGGGCCACGAGTGCCATGAAGTTTAGGTGTAGTTCGCCATCATCACTTTCACTGTCTGATTCTGAATCACTGAAGCTCACAAGTGACTTATCTTTCTTCAAAGTATTGGAACATTCGCTACGAGTGTGACCATAGCCCTTGCATTCAATGCACTTGAGTTCCTTCCTCTTAGCGAGTGGACATTCATTCCGAAAGTGTCCAAAACCCTCGCATTCATGACATTGAAGTTCCTTCTTCTTCTTTGAAGCATCTGACCGTGAGGACTGTGTGCCATTACGATCTGATTCATTCCTCTGAAACCTACTGTTTGATCTGCTACTCCCTTTCTCAACTCGTCTCATGAATTTGTTAAAGTTCTTTGCCATCAAGCTCAGATTATCCTCAATCTTAGAGACTCTGTCATTGTCTCTAGTGTCGGCAGTGAAGGCAATGCTCTTCTGAGTAGCTTCTTGTCGATCAGTTTTTTCAAGGTCATGAACCTTCAAAATCCCGGAGAGTTGATCAAACTTCATCTCATCAGTGTCAACTGCTATGTTGAGAACTGCTTTGTAAGCCTCAAATCTAGGCGGTAGACACCTTAACAGCTTCTTCACCAGATCTTTCTCTTCATACTTTTTTCCTAAGACTGAAGATTCATTAGCTAGCTCACTAATCTTGGATATGAACCCATCGATAGGTTCATCATCTTCCATGCGCAGGTTTTCAAACCTTGAGGCTAGATGATCAATTCTGGTCCGTCGCACGCTTGAATTTCCTTCAAAGTGATTGATTAAGGTATCCCATGCTTCTTTGGCTGACTCACACCCTTGAATGATTTTGAACTGCTCCAAATCGACAGCTGAGAATATGACAGTTAATGCCTTAGAGTTGTATTTTGATGCTGATTTATCAGAATCTGTCCACTGTTCCTTAGGCTTTGGACCCAAGGTTTTGTCTTCCATCATCACAGTAGGTGGTGTCCACCCGTCTTCAACTGCTGTCCAGGCATCCTCATCGATCCCTCTGATCACATGTCTCATCCTTGCCTTCCAATGTCCAAAGTTTCCGCCATCAAGCATAATAGGCTTATGCAGCGTGATAAGCTCCTTCATGTTGTCCATGAAATCCGCAGGACCTCAACCTGTTAGTAGTACTTGATACCACAGAGGTTTCCCGCTCTGATACCAATTGACAGTTCAGGGACAAACGAATATAAGGAGCACACAGAGAATCCAAGAACACTCTTTCTTGTATATTAGAAATCACTTAAACAATCTCCTAGATCTGTTTAATCCGAATTACTCTCAGTCACACACGACTAGAGACGGACCAATTTCTAATCTCTTAAACTCAGTAGATCGAGCTTCAACACCCTGAACTCGATCACCTCTTCTACTTGACAAGATAAACCCTTGCTCAAGTTTTTCAATTAGCGTCCTTAACCTAGATCTGCCTTAGACAATCTAGTTAAGTAGCCCTCATCGAATATACTATATTTCCTAATATCTCGATGCAATCTAATCTTCCATATCTTCTTTACTTGATAATCACGTTATGCCACGTCATAGTTTCCATAATCGATTCTTTCCATTGTGTCACACATCGATCACATGTGTGACACAGTCTTCCTCTCTTCTTCACAATCACAGCTCTCTTCTTGAGCTTACACAAATCAAAAGGAAAAAAAGGAACGAACCCGTCTAATGGCTTCACGTTCTTCAGGTGTGACGGTAAATGCTTGGGGCATTGCTGCTTCCAACTGTTCAATGGCATTCCTGCAGGTGGGTAAAAGAAATATCAGCTTCAAGAATATATGAAACTGTAAAGGAGAATGCATGATGATATAAAATCACTGCTCTCACCTCGAGGGGCTCATATCATTTATCAAGCGTAGAAAGTCAGCCTGGTGCTCTTGGATTAGTGTCACAAGCCGCGGGTTTTGTTTACCTAGCTCTTGAAGCATAAACTGCGGAACAAAAACATTATAAGCGGAAAATGGATGTGTTAGATATCAACCTAACAGGGATTGAATAAGGGTTGAACCTGTAGAATTTGGGGGTTCTCTTGTACCATAGTTCGCAAGCATCAAACAAAAGATCATAGGATACAATAGTTAAGGTAACACTAGAATCAAGAAACATACTGAGTAGAGATATTCAACGGCTCTCTCAGGGTTGTTAAAGGCGGCTCTCAGGGCTCGGGTGACAGTGTCACGGTCCCAACTACCTCCACCTATGTCAAAAATTTGCTGAACTGTTGACTCTAAGTTAGTCCCAGCAACAAGGTTTGACGCTGCTTGATCATTAACATATCTTTTGAGTTCTGTTTTCAACAACAACTCAACATCAGCAGTCGGTGCTGCAACTGTTGCAGCTCAGCTTGTAGGCTCTGGACTGCAAAACGCAAGCCAAAGTGACAACAAATTAGCAAAGCTCCATCAACAGAAGAACCTGACAACTTCTCTTCCAAATTGAGGGGAAGGGCCTTGAACTCACACTGAGACAGTTGGAGGTGTAGCTACTGTCAGTGAAGGATGAGTCTTAAAAACAAAGCAATTCAATTAGAAAAACTAATAGTGTGATCGAGATATATAGCATTTCACTTGCAAGTAGAAAGCCTCAAACACTAGAGTAACACATAGCAAGTTACATAAAAACTTTATTCACCCGTGCTGGTGCAGTTGAGATTAGAGAAACTTTGGCCTATATTTTACAATCGTACAAGGAGTTAGCATGCAGAAGCTACTAATACAAAGATGAAAGAAAAATTACACCTTGGACAGCATGTTGACAGTGAAACTGTTGTATGCGCACCATGAAGGGTTGTTATGTTTTTTTAGTATCAAGGACCTGCCACCAACCAAAAAAGGTAACTTGCATATCTCAAAATGACATACTATTGACATTTTGCTCTTCTCGGCTTGGCCTCTCTCACTCACTCTCGTCTATTTCTCCTCACTCTGCTTCTACACTTTGTTTTGTTCACTCACTCTTTGTGTTTAATACTTGTGTTACAATGTCATAACACAAGCGCACACACACACTCTCTTTACTCTCTCATCTTTGTACATACGCATACATATACATATGTGCATATTTAGAACTCCAATGGTTAGAACCCCTACTGGAAGTGCTCCAACTCCAACATAGCTTAGTTAGCTTACCAACTAACTAGTCTCTTTTATTCTTCTTGTTATGTAACTTCTAGTTACACAAGTCACTTTGACTTCTTGTTGTCGTTGGCTTTAATTTCTACTACTTTTGAGATCTGTGAATGTGCATCTCCATTGTTGGTGTACACTTTATTTAATGTACACATGTTATTTTGTGTACATTTATATATATATATATATATATGTATACATTCAAAATGAACCAATATATGTAAATAAATTGTACACATAAGGTAGACTGGTGGTTGCTTCCTAAAAAAATACCAAACTACATAACAATAGGTGTACATATGGTTTTATGTGTTATTCATTTGTACAGATGTTTTTTAGCTTTGATTTTAGTTCATTTAATTTATTTTCTAATAAATTTTATTAGCTTTGAAATTTAGACGTAAAAATGAAAGCAATAAAAACAAGGATCATCATGCAATTATGAAGAAGTACTGGAATGAGTAATCAATGAGTTTGTTGGTTATTTTGTGTACACTTTGTGACATGTACACGTGTACTTTGAAAATGGACCAATATATGTGAAGAAATTATACACGAGTAGGTGAATCGGTTCTTTACTAAAAAACCAAAATACATAATAAAATAGATAAGTTAAACTAAATATGGTGTACATGAAAATAGATGTACACATGTGTTGTGCATTTTGTAAAACATTTTTAATATAAAACCACAATTTTGATGTGTAATAAGCATGTTTCGAACATATGTGTACATAAATAATAAATAATATTGTATATAACCACATTTGTACACATGTACATATAACACGAATGTACACATGTGCACACGACCACGATTTACACATTTACACACATGTTACATAGAGAAAATAAAAAATATAATATCAACGCATATGGTATCAAGATCTAAACTAAGCTTCACTCGAAAAGGTTTACATTCACGTAAACCACACTTCCTAATCCTTACACTTACAAAGACAAGATTCTCTCTTTCACATGTACACATGTACGTAGACATTATGTACTCGTGTACATGAATGACATACATAAACAAAACACAAAACATAATTGTTTATTTTGACAGTATGGGGCAAAAATGAAAGCAAGTAAAAGATAAAGGACCAATCCGTAATTAAAAAGAAGGGCTGAAATGAACAATCAAGAATTTAGAGAGTTAATTCGAGTAGATCTGCACAATTAAAAAAATTGGGGTCAAAACGCAATTATGTAAATTATAAAGGACCAAACGAGCAAAAAATCTAAAAATAGCCATTGATGCTTTCGAGCTTGTTCTGATGGAGCCGCGATGGTGAGATGTGAGGCCATGACTTCGGAAAAGACTTTGAAGAGTATGAGGTGGTGCGGAGTATGTGGTAATGTGGAAGTTGGCGATGGTTGAGATTCATGGCAGAACTTGATTGAAATGGAAAAACATGGTAGAAGAGCTGCCTAGAAAATTGTGACAAATTTAGGGCTTTGACGGTAATAGATTTGAGTATTTTGCTTTGAGATCTTTGTGTCTTTTTCTTTTTCGTTTTTTTTGGAAGATTGAGAAATAAAAAAAATTAGAATTAATTTTGGCATTAAAAGAAAAAAGAAACAATGATGGAGAAAAAAAGTAATGAATAAAATAATGTTTCTCTTTTATCACATTACGTTAGATAAAAAAAAAGAAAAGAAAAGACTAATTTGAATGGAAAGAAAGAGAATAGAATCAGTAGTCATAATTGTCTTAGAATAAAATAAAAAACTCAAAACTGTCTTATAGTGTAAAAAATTCTTTCACTTATATAATAAGTTATATGCATTGATTATTTATTACAAAGGTTTCCCTTCCACAATACACAATAAATCTTTCTTTTTAAACTCAAACAAAATGAGCAAATTATTATTTCCACGTGTATTCTAACTTGGGTATTTTTTGGCCATGTGTGAAGTAAATTCCATCTTCTCTAGCATCCCAAAAATTCTTTTTACCATAATGAACTATAAGACCACCACCTACATATCCACTGAACCCTGCATGGAACTTGAAATTTGGCCCTTGCCATAGGTCACAAAAGAATTCTGTTTTAAAAACACTATCATGAAAACTGAATTCGTAGGTTTCTCCTGGTCGTAGAAAGTGGAAGCCTAGATCGTCGTCGTTTGATATACAATTAATCTTCAAAATATTGTTTCGACCAAGAGAGCTCTTAAAGTGCACGGAGTTTTTTTCATTCCACTTTGCGCTACTCAAACCTATGCACAATCCAATTGTGAGAAGAAAACACGAGAGACGATTCATTGTGTTGGTTGGTTATTTGAAATGGCGTTTTTCTATTCTTTTAAATTTAGAAGTAATATGTAGATAACCGAGAGGGAAGATGTGTATTATATACAGTGGCGTTACACGGATAAGCACTCAGGTTTTCTCTATTTTTAAACATCTTTTTATTGAGTCTTTTGACTAATATTACGAAAACGTTGATCGGTTTTGCTATTTTTCGTGCCCTTATCCATTTTGCTGTTTTGCATCTATTTAAAGAGTAGATGCTTTTGATAATTTGTTTCAGTGTTCAGCTTTGACCTTTGTGATATACATGAATGACTGTGTTTATGTAGAATTTATTGTTTTGTAACACTCTTAAGAAAAACTATATAATAAAACGTTACACTTTCTGATGAAGAAAAACAATAGAATTGTTTCTCTTCTTCGTTTCTTCGTTTTCATTTGAGTGTGAACATGGCATCAACAGTACTATCGTGACTAATTTTACTTTATATTAATCGAGAAATCACTTTATTGATTTTTTGCTTACATATTGATTATAGATGAATTCTTACAAAATTATTATAATTTAATTGGTTAGTAATTTTTTATTTATATTTATTTTAATTAAATCTAAAAAAATGTATAATCAATTAATATCACTTACCAAATAATATAATAATATATAAATATTGATTTTTAGTAACTAAGTGTTGAAATTATAGAAGTAATAATATTGATCAATTTTTTATATTTATAAAATACATAAATAATAAATGAAAACTACTTTATAAAACTTTTTGTCACATAACAGTTTATATTACAATATAATGATTTTATATTATTATTTACATAATTATATGGGCAATTCTATATAATAGTATTTTTGAAGTTTTTGTCTCCAAAAGAGCACCTGAAGAAAAAAGTCACAAAAATAACATTCATTTATTGATTAAAAGACTATAATACCCTAGCTAATTTAGTATTTTACTTACAAAAGAAAATATATAATAAAAAAAATTGAACGTTCAAGCTGCTATGGACGACGTCATCGAGCTCTGTCATCGCCGAAGACAAATCGCCAGGACTCGCCGTGGACGTTCCAAATTGATGATCGGGAAAAGCCCATGGGTCTGCAGAGGTTATTGTATTTCAGCATCATTTCGTTTGGTTTAGACAATCTGAACCAAGCAGAGAAGGCCCATGGGTCTGCAGATGATCAATTGCATATACCACTTACTCTGCTTGGTTTTTTGATTACTCTATTTCTTTCATTGTTGTTCGTGAGCAGGCCTGAGACCTGATCAAGTTGAGATCATGATGGATGAGCCACTCAAGGTTCAAGCTAACCTTCCGAAGACCTCCTCTTCAGCTACAAACGCCGGTGAGAAGAGAAAGAGGGACTGGAAACAGCAGCGAGAATCAAGAAGTTATTATAGTTGGTGACACCAAGGCTATAAAAGCTTTTGGTTTTGGTGGTGGGGAGGAGCGAGCTTCAGAGGTCTAAGTTTAGCAAGCTACATGCTTTCAACGGACAAAGCAACATAAATCTTAAAGGGTCTTTGGAAAAGAAAGAAGCAGGAGAAGAACCAGAAAGAGCAAAGCAGGATTCAACTTTTAATGACTTTGATAAGCTAAGGGAAGAAGTAAACTTTGAGGTTAGACAGACATGGGCTCTTTATGATGATAAGGTAGATGGGATGCCTAGATTGTATGTTCAGATCACAAAAGTTTCAGTTCCTGGTTTCTGTCTTACTGTCACATGGCTTGAGCCTGATCCAGATCCTAAGGAGGAAATACAGGGGTATCAAAACGGGTTGCCTGTTTCTGTTGGTAGGTTCAAACGAGGATATAAAAGATCGCAGAAGGTTCTCTCATCTGGTTCAGTGCAGTGAAGGGAGTAGCGCAGGTACATTCAGTGTATACCCTGAAGGAGGGACGTGGGCTGTCTTCATGGGTCGCTTCAAGTATATCTCCTCGAGCTTTGACATTGACTGGTCACCACATCCTGATTCACACTGTAAATACAACTATGCATTCGTTGAGATCTTTTCAGAAGATGGTGATTATCCTAGAGTACCGATTGGATTCTTGCATTAGGCAAAAGGTTTTTCAGGTGTGTTTTGTAGCTTTATCAGGAAGATGGTGATTATCCTAGAGTACTGATTACATTCATCATAAATTTTGTAAAAACTCTATGGAGAATGTTTTTGCCACTTTGTTAGACATAGCATAAATACAATGTGAGATTCTTGAAAACATTTCAGATACCAAGTAAAATATTTAGGAAGGGTTTCCTAAAATTTTAATATTTAATTAAAAATCAAAATGTTAGGATAGTGAGTAAACTAAATAGGATGGGTTTCCTGAAATTTTAGTATTTAATTAAAAAGAAAAATATTAGGATAACAAATAAAATATGTAGAAAAGGCTTCCTGAAAATTTAATATTTAATCAAAAAATAAAAATGTTATGATAGCAAGCTAAATATTTAGGAAGGGCTTCCTATAAATTTAATAGATAATTAAAAAAGAAAAAAAAATGTTAAAATAGAAAGTAAAATATTTAGGAAGGGCTTATAGAAAATTTAATATTTAATTAAAATAAAATGTTAAGATAATAAGTAAAATATTTAGGAAATGCTTCTTGAAAATTTAATATTTAATAAGGAAAATTGTTAAGATAGCAAGTACAATGTATGTATTAGCAAACTTATATATATATATACTAGATATAAACCCGTTGCGTTGCAACGGTTTTGTTTGATGTTTTAATTTAATAGAAAACATAAAATAATAATTATTTTATTATAGTTTTATGATTTATTTGCATATGTTTTGTGAGATTTATTTATAACTTTAAAAAAATTTCATACATAAGTTCAAGTTAAAATTTATATTTTATAATAATGGTACATAGATGAATTGTTATAAACTTTATACTTAGATTAGAAAAAAAATTATACCTAAATTTTTGAATTGAGCCTAACCTAAAATAAAAAATTGGATGAAAAATAAGAAAAATTGAAAGTCGAATAATGCCAATCAAGTAAATGATATCATTATACATTTTCTTATGTACTAATCTAATGTTTTATTAAATAAGTTTTTAAATTTTTATTTTTCTAGAATATTTTTTTAAAAAGGAAAAATGTTCTATCGTATAAATATCCTTTTTACAATAAAATAGTATTAAATACTCCTTTACATTTTGATTAGGATTTTAGAAATTAAAAAATTATTTTTATATAATCTTATACAATTATCTTCTCTTTAGAATTTTAGAAATAAATAAATTGCTATAAAATAGTTATTTCTAGTTACTAATAAATAATTTTAAAATTACTCATTTTACAGTTTCTATCAATACTAATTTTACACTTCTTTTTTAAATTACTAATTTTTAGTATCATGTTCATCATCAAATTCGCTATTAATTTTTTTATCAAATAAGTTTTTACAGTTCTCATTTGGTTGTGATTTAAAAACATGATACAAATCTCTTTTGTTTAGGATTTTGTTTTAAGAAAAAAAACGAAAACATTTATCAAATATTCATTTACAGTGTTTTAGGGTTTAAAAAAAATAATATTACATAAATAATTTACAATTATATTTTGTCTAGGATTTAGGAAAATAAAATTACTATGAAATAATTATTTCAAGTTAAAATTAAATATTTTGCCATTTTTAAAAGTTGCCATTTTCAAAACTTGTTATTTAAATATCACTAATATTTTTACATTTTAAAGTAATGACAGATTTTTATTGATACATTCACAATCTAATTTTTTAATCGACACATGTTACATATCGAGTGAAATATTTGAAGTTATATTTGGTTTATAAATTTTTTAACACAAAATTATTAAAAATGAAATTTGGTTAGTTCTAAGAAAATAAAATTAATTTTACATTTATATTTTATTTAGAATTTTAGAAAAGGAAAATTAATTATTTTATAATTAGTTTTTCTTTAAGATTTTTATACACATAAATTGGTTTTTATAAAAAAAATATGTTTAGTTAATTATATATTTGTCTTATATATACAAACACATATTCATCATATTCACACATACTAATGTACAACAACAACCTTATAACTAAAAAAATTATGTTAGCATCATAAGATGTAACAACGATAATAAAAAAAAATCGAGTTGTATAAAGAAATTTAAAGAAAAAACTCATGTAATACATTTCACATAAATACTTTTGTGTTTAGTAAAAATAATATGTGGAAATTAAACCTAAATATAGATGTGAAATATCTGTAGTTTTTTGTTATAATTGTTTAACATACAATTATATATTAAAAAGGAAAGTTAGTTAATTATAAGAAATTAATAAGAGTACTTTTACAATTTTCTTTAGTTTAGACTTTTAAAAGGAATTTTATTTATTTAATAGTTAGTTTTTATTAAATCACTTGGATTTTATAATTCGTTTTTGTTTAATATTTGTTTCTTAAAAGTTAATATTTATCTTTTATAATTCTCTTTCTTTAATATCTTTTAAAACAAATTATAAAAAAAAAAATTTTTTAAAAAAATAGTTATTTTCAGTTAGCTTTTTACAATTATTACTTTTTAATTAGGCTTATAAAAAAATAATTACGATCAATTTTTTAACAATATGTATTGTAAAAAACAATATAATAGTAATTTTTATAAAATCCTAAAAAGAACCATAAAAGCCTATTTTTAATGAATTATTTTTCTAAACTTCTTTTAAATCATAAAGAAAAGAGAATTGTATCGTTTTTTACACATGTCACAATTTTTTAAAAAATATTAACAAAGAAATAATTACTTTAAAATAGATTTTTACAATTAGTTTCTTGTTTATAACTATTAGAAAAATGAAAATTACTATCAAGTATATTTAAAAATATATAATGTAAAATACTAAAATGGTAATTTTGTAACTTTCTTTTTTTTAAAATACGAAATCTTAAAATATAACTTTAAAAGACTATTTTTGTAATGAAATTTTTCTTTTTTCTTAATCTCTTTTAGATCCTTAAAAAAAATTGTATCTTGGTTTACAGAGTCAATATGAGTTTGTAATATTGACTCTGTCACAATCACAAAAAATTGTATCATATTTTGACACATGTCACAATCTTAAAAATTTATTGACACATGTCGCAATCAATAAATTAAAATTACTATCAAATATTTTTAACAATATATAATATAAAAATGATAATTTTGTAAATTTTCCTTTTCTAAAAATATCAATTCATAAATTGAAGACTATTTTTGTAATGAGAATTTTCTTTTTTTAAATCTTTTTTAAATCCTAAAAAAAAAGAATTATATCATATTTTTGACACATGTCATAATCTTAAAAAAATTGACACATGTCAAAATCGTGTTAATTAGTAACTTTGAAGAATTAAGATAATCTTAAAAAAAATT
The DNA here is from genome assembly GCA_019776045.1 of Brassica rapa x Raphanus sativus. Taxonomy (NCBI): domain Eukaryota; kingdom Viridiplantae; phylum Streptophyta; class Magnoliopsida; order Brassicales; family Brassicaceae; genus Brassica x Raphanus; species Brassica rapa x Raphanus sativus. The sequence goes on from WHPY01000009.1 coordinate 5,037,949, forward strand.
GACACATGTCACAATCGTGTTAATTAGTAACTTCGAAAAACTAAGATTTATATAATAAGATATATCATATTTATGATAGCAAGTAAAATATTTAGGAAGGTCTTCCTAAAAATGCAATGTTTAATTAAAAGTAGAATGTTAGGATATCAATTAAAATATTTAGGAAGGATTTTCTAAAAAAATTATAGTTAACTAAAAAATGTTACAATAGTAAGTAAAATATTTAGAAAATACTTCTTGAAAGAAAATTAATATTTAATTAAAAAGAAAAATGTTAGGATAACAAGTAAAGTATGTAGGAAGGGCTTCCTGAAAATTTAATATTTAATTAAAAAAAATGTTATGATAGCAAACTAAATATTTAGGAAGGACTTCCTATAAATTTAATAGTTAATTAAAAAGAAAAAAAATGTTAAGATAGCAAGTAAAATATTTAAGAAGGGCTTCTAGAAAATTTAATATTTAATTAAAAATAAAATGTTAGGATAACAAGTAAAATATTTAGGAAACGGTTCTTGAAAATTTAATATTTAATAAGGAAAAATATTATGATAGCAAGTAAAAATGTAGGATTAACAAACTTATATATATATCATATTTATGATAGCAAGTAAAATATTTAGTAAGGGCTTCCTAAAAATGTATTGTTTAATTCAAAGTAGAATGTTAGGATATCAAGTAAAATATTTAGGAAGGATTTTCTAAAACCAATTATAGTTAATTAAAAAATGTTAAAATATTAAGTAAAATATTTAAGAAGGACTTCTTGAAAAAAAATTATATTTAATTAAAACAAAATGTTAGGATAACAAGTAAAGTATGTAGGAATGGCTTCCTGAAAATTTAATATTTAATTAAAAAAATGTTATGATAGCAAGCTAAATATTTAGGAAGGGCTTCCTATAAATTTAATAGTTATTTAAAAATAAATAACAATATTAAGATAGCAAGTAAAATATTCAGGAAGGACTTCTAGAAAATTTAATATTGAATTAAAAATAAAATGTTAGGATAATAAGTAAAATATTTAGGAAGTGCTTCTTGAAAATTTAATATTTAATAAGGAAAAATGTTAGGATAGCAAGTAAAAATTT
>WHPY01000009.1:5039606-5053111 GCA_019776045.1 Brassica rapa x Raphanus sativus
ATATGTAGGAAGGGCTTCCTAAAAATTTAATATTTAATCAAAAAGGAAAAATGTTATGACAGCAAGCTAAATATTTAGGAAGGGCTTCCTATAAATTTAATAGTTAATTAAAAAAGAAAAAAATGTATTGATAGTAAGTAAACTATTTAGGAATGACTTCTATAAAATTTAATATTTAACTAAATATAAAATATTAGGATAACAAGTAAAAGATTTAAGAAGTGCTTCTTGAAAATTTAATATTTAATTAAAAGAAAAATGTTATTATAGCAAGCTAAATATTTAGGAAGGGCTTCCTGAAAATAAAATATTTAATTAAAAAAAATGTTATGATAGCAAGCTAAATATTTAGGAAAGACTTCCTGAAAATTTAATATTTAATTAAAACTAAAATGTTAGGATAGCAAGTAAAATATTTAGGAAGTGTTTTTGGAATATGTAACATTTAATAAGGAAAAATGTTAGGATAGCAAGTGAAACATGCATGTATTAACAAACTTACATGTATATCATATTTATGATAGCAAGTAAAATATTTGGTTACTTGCTTGGCTTACGCATACTGATATTTTTGGTAGGATTGTGAATTTTCTTATGACATTTAATTAAATGTAATATGTTAGAATATCAAGTTAAAATGTATATATTAACAATATTTGCATATATATATATATTTAGGATATCAAATAATATATTCAGGAAGGCTTCCTGAAAATTTACTATTTAAAACTAAAGTTATTTAGGAGGACTTGCTTGAAAATTTAATATTTAAGTAAAAAAAATGTTATGATAACAAGTTGAAATATTTAAGAATGAAAATTTTTAATATTTAATTAGAAAGTTAAAATGTTAGAATAGCAAGTTAAAATGTATATATATTAACAAAACTTGCATATATATCATATTTAGGATATTAAGTAATATATTCAAGAAGGACTTCCTGAAAATTTACTATTTAAGACTAAAGTTATTTAGGAAGACCTGCCTGAAAATTTAATATTTAATTAAAAAGAAAAAATGTTAGGATAACAAGTGGAAATATTTAAGAATGGGAAAATTAATATTTAATTAGAAAGGTAAAATGTTAGAATATCAAGTTAAAATGTATATATTAACAAAACTTGCATATATAGCATATTTAGGATATCAAGTAATATCAGGAAGGGCTTCCTGAAAATTTAATAATTTAAAAAAATGTTAGGATATAAATAACATATTTAGAAAGATCTGCTTGAATATTTAATGTTTAATTAAAAATGAAAAATGTTAGGATAACAAGATGAAATATTTAGGAATGATAAAATTTAATATTTAATTAAAAGGTAATATGTTAGAATAGCAAGTTCTATTAATATATAAATTTTAACTTGCATATATATCATATTTAGGATGTCAAGTAATATATTTAGGAAGAGCTTCCTGAAAATTTAATATTAATTAAAAAAGAAAAATGTTAGGATAAACAAGTTAAAATATTAAGGAATGCCTTCTTAAAAATTTAATATTTAATTAGAAAGGTAAAATGTTAGAATAGCAAATTAAAATGTATATATTAACAAAACTTACATATATATCATACTTAGGATATCAAGTAATATATTCATGAAGGGCTTCCTGAAAATTTACTAAAGTTATATTATGAAAATATTGAAGTTTTAAGATTATATTTAAGGTTAGGGTTTAAATCCTAAATTAATCATATACCCAAGACTACCAGAAATCTTAAAATTCTATTTTTCATTATTTACTTTCAAATCTTAAAGTCTAGTTATCATTTTTACACATTGCTATTTGGATCTATAAAAAAAAAATTATTTAACTTATAATACATACATTGTTTCATATATCATTCAAAATACACATAAACCAAAACAATTTTTAAGATTGCCAAGTCTAGAGACTTCATCTTCAACCTACAAAAGAATTCCTAAGATTCTGGAACCTTTGCTAATTACCACGTCTTCTCTGCTCACGACCACAGTCGCTTCCATTGTTTTCTGTCAAGCAAATGTCAATGTCTGTTATAGTCCACAAAACACTCTACATTCTTAGACAAAACTTAAGTGGAGATCTTTCTTTACCTTACTATTTTCAGTGTGCTCCACAAATCACCACATACGCCACAAACCAAAACTGAAGTACAAGAAATTAAGAAGAGAGTATTCTGTCTTTCTCTGCTATGTACGACTCGCAGGATTCATCACCAGGCTGATCAAATTACACAAAAGTTGTTAAAACTCAATTATCATTATGCAAGCTCCAGCCACTCAAGTGCTAGAAACCAAGCCTAAAGTAAACAAGATAAAGTGTGATTGGTGGAAGAAAGAATGTGTAGGGATTCAGGAGGAGAGTTACCGTGAGAGAGCCAGGCGTAGCTATGCCCAGAGAGAGAAAGCATTGAAGTCATAAGCGCAGAAGCTGTGGCAGTGTGGTAGGGTAACATTGACTCCATACAGAAGCTCATTTCCACTGGATTTCTACCAATCGACTCAAAATAAAAAAAAGCAGTTCACTTGAGAGGCGAAGCGGCCACGAGAGGAAGCGGCTCAACCCGAGACGACGGCGGAGCTGGCCATCCGGAGAGAAGAAGACAGAGAGAGATTCCGATTACGATCTCTCTACACAGGTAGGCACTAAAAATCTGAACTTTATCCATCCAAATCAACAAATGTATCCACAAGAATTGCATATTAAGTTCTTTACCTTAACGCCATGCCTATGAGCTGTATTGGTCTAATATGGAGGAGGAAGAGTCACCAGAGAATCTGAGAAGTAAACTTGAAGATGCAGAGATGCCAAATTGAAGGACGATGAGATGATGTGATGACTGCGGCGACATCAACGATGCGACGACGATGGAGAAGATGGTCGAGACGACGACGGATAGATGATGGTGGAGATGACGACAAAATGTTTTATTTTTTATTAATAGATAATATAGGTTATATAACAAAGGGGGTAATATTATTGTCTTTACATCTTTAAATGAAACCTATATCTATGACTTTTAATCTTGAGCCCTAGTCTCCGAACAAAAACTTGATTTGGTGCTATATATGCTATTTTCTCTAATTATATTATATATAAATTATTATAATAACTATTAACGTCTTATAAAGTTCATAATATATGCATTATAAATCATTTATGAAAATTATACTAACATTTATTAAATTATTTACCTTGTTTTATTATATATATTTTAAATTATTATAAGAGTTTGTAAGTCATTTATAAAAGCTTATAAATTAATTTATAATATCTATTTTAAAATTTCATCCTATTATTCTACTATATATTAATTGAAAACTTATTTAAAAGACTTTTGCTGATGTATCGATCGTTGATGAAATTTTAGAAATTGTTATAAATTGATTAGTTGATAACTTTTAATTTTTGTTTATTTCAACTATTTTAAAAGAAAAATAAGTCTATAAAAAGTTAATATCACTTGCCAAATAATCGACATGATATTACAAATAATTATTTATGATAACTAATTATTGAAACTATAGAAATAGTAATAATGTTTGATCAATTTTTTATTTATTTATAAAATACATAAAATAATAAACAAAAAAGTTTACTAAAATCAGTATTATGATGTTATATTCTTATATAAAGCCTTATATTTGTATATAATGTATTACAATAACTATTAATGTCTAATAAAGTTCATACATGCTTTATAAATCATTTATAAAAATATAAATACATTTATAAAATTATGGCTTATCATATGCTTTAAATTATTATGAGAGGTTTAAGTTATTTATACAAGCTTATAAATTAATTTATAAAATCTATTTTGAAACTTTATTTTATATTAAATGCAGTGTTTTGAAATCCGGCCCGGATCTGCGGTTGAACCGGTAAATCCGGTGATCCGAGATAAATCCGGTTTGAGTTTTGTAAAAATCCAAAATTTAAAAACCCGCAAAAATCCGCAAAACCCCACCAAAACCCTAAATCTGGTACCGGTTGAACCACTGATTGAACCAATAGATAACTTTTATATTTTTTAAAGTTTTTAATTATATTTTTAGATTCTATTTTAGATTCTAAATTTCTAATTAAAAGTTAGGTTTCTTTCAGTTTTTTTTTGTTTTGTCGTCTTCTTCTTCTTCTTCTGCTAACCTCTACGTGTTGTAAGTTCTGTGTATATTGTTTTGTTAATAACTTTTATAATCTATTATATTAAAACAGAAGTCATGATTTCTAATTCATGTGTGATGTTTTTAAAAATGGACTATTTACTAGATTTGATCACACTGCATTTTTATCTATTATTAATCTTCATATTAAATAATATCATTTAATATCTTCATTTTTATTTAAAATAAAAATAAATATTAATTTAAAAAATTCTAACAAAATCTTTGAAGAATCTTTTCAGAATTCTTTTAAAATTTATTTTCGAAAATTGATTAATTGAAATTTTAGTTGTCATAAAATGTAATCAGAAATTTAAATTTAATTTAGTTTTTATTTAGAAACAAAAAAATAAAATTATATAAAATATTATAATGATAATAATAGTTACTTAAAATGATTACTTTTCAAAAATACATTTTACAAAGATTTTAAAAAGATTTTGTTGGAAAGCAATATCCATTTCTGTTAATTATATAGCATGTATAAAAAATTAAATTATCTTAAAATTTTATATATACAATAATCTATTATATAAACTGATAACAAAACAAATTACTAAAAGAATTAGCACTTTGAATTACGGGTCGAGATTATAGTAAATTAAATACAAAATAATTCTGAAGTATGCCATTTCTAACAAATCTGACATTTTAATTAAAACTACTATATTGAACTAAATATGATAAAATTATTTTAAATTGATAAGTTAGTATATATTTTATTTTCATAAATATAAAACATTTATTCTAAAAATATAATATTTTGGTAGAATGGTTTAACATTAATAAAACTATATAATACATGTATAAAAGTTAACTTTTCTTAAACTTTTATATATACAATAAAATTTATTATATATACTAAATAAACAAAACAAAAATTTCAAGAAAATTTAGCACTTTGAATTACGGATCGGAATCATAATAAATTAAATATAAAATACATACATAATAAGAAGCAACATATATATATATATATATATGTGATCATTTGAAATAGTTAGTTAATTAACAGCATGAAAATTATAAAATTATTGTAGTTGAAATAGTGATTTAAACATTTAAATATATGAATAATCTTATAATATATACTAATTAAATAAACCAAATATATATATAAACATGAAAATAAATACCCGCACGGTTGTGCGGGTCAAAATCTAGTTTAGATTAAATTATCTAATTTTTAATCTACATAATACTAGTTACACTATTTTATTTGCGATTTTTAGATTTTGATGAAGATTTCACTATGCCACCGAAAGAAAATGAAGTGCACTATGGTGGAGAGAACCAAAATTAATTGATGTGATTTGGTGTTAGTTTATTTTTGTTATTGACAATTTATTACAATGATATTTTACGTTTGGTTTAATTTATTATTCACATTAGATATAAATATTTATGAATTTTATTCCTGACTTTTTTAGATGTCATAACTCTTAACTAGTTACAAAAAAATTTAAATAGTCTAAACTATTTTTTGATATTTTGTATATAAAATGAAAATCAAATATGAAAAGTAAAGTTAAGCATTTTCTAAATGTTTTTAAATATAAATTATATACATATCCAAACTATTATTTTATGTTTTAAAATACATTTAGAAAATATTAAATTAGTTTTTATATTTTTATTTTCATAGTTAATAAATTATTATATAATAAAATTAATTCATTTATTAACCTGCGATTCATCCGCGGTCGACCCGATGACCCAGTGACCCGGTAAATCATCTGGTTCAGTATCCGGATCGGTTTTCAAAACATTGTAAAAGAGAAGTCACTTAGTTGATTTTTTTATTAGATGTCAATCATATAGACGAATTTGATAAAAATATTATAATTTGATTTGCTAAAAGATTTTTAATTTTATTTTATTGTATGAGTAAGAAAATCAGTCTAGAACCAACTACTATCAGTATCCAAATGACATTTGTAAATATATTGCACATAATAATTTATGATGATTAAATATGTTATTTATATAATATATGCAATGCATCATAAAATCTTTTTTTAGCAATAAAGCATATATAAACTATATATATAAAATGTTTCAAAATTTTTTATAGAATTGATATAGTAGTTTTATATTTCTATGTTATTGGATATGAATATGTAGAGAATGTACTAACAATTATATTGTTTGAACTTTTTAAAACTTATTAAAGACATAAAACTTTTAGCTACAAATTATTTAAAAATCAAAAGTTTCAATATTGTATACCTTCAAAAACTGAATCATGAATATTATATATAACTAATTTTAGAATAATTATCAATACAAAATATCAAAAATTATTTAAAATAGTCATATTTATCTTTTAAAAAAAATATTTTTAGAAAAATATTTAATAAAAACACATAATGATAAAAAATATATTTTTAAAAAATTATAATAAATATATTGTTACAAAACATTCAAACCCGCAAAATCGCGGGTATCAACCTAGTTATTTATAATTAATGACGACATTACATGTCTGAATCAAATAATTTAATTTTCTTGTAGTAATGTTTTAAATGAGAACTTATTAACCAAATCAAACTAAGCGATATTAATTCATGCATAGTACATATACGGCCCACGAAGATTTAAATGTAGGTTATGCGTCTTATTTCTTTTCTGCCAAAAGGAAGGAGCCAAGAGCATCGGCTCAAGTGGTGACCAGTAACCATACACATTCACTCATTTCCTTTCACGAAAAGATAAGATAAGGAAAATTTCTGCCACGTGGCCTTATCATACTGGTCCGTATCGATAAGGGTGTCAACACCTTTCCTTGATCCTGTGGCAGGTAACGACGTTATCATCAGCCATGTATCCCGCACTCTTTGATCATTAGGGCTTTATGCCTCATGCCGACCTCACTATATATAGATGACCAAAGCAATAGACAAACAAGTAAGTAAGAGAAAAGAGAAAAAGTAGTAATGGCTTCCTCTATGCTCTCCTCCGCCGCTGTGGTTACCTCCCCAGCTCAAGCCACCATGGTTGCTCCATTCACCGGCTTGAAGTCATCCGCTGCATTCCCAGTCACCCGCAAAACCAACACTGACATTACTTCCATTGCAAGCAACGGGGGAAGAGTTAGCTGCATGAAGGTAAATATCACTAGAGTCGTAGGCCAGTCCTATTAATCACGTGGAACTGCCGAACTGGTACATGTGAACATGAATCCGATTAAACGATATATAATGACGTACCTTGGATTGAAAAATGTATAAATATATATACAAAAGAGAATTCCTATTTAATAATTGGAAATGAAAATTTTATATAGGTGTGGCCACCAATCGGAAAGAAGAAGTTTGAGACTTTATCTTATCTTCCTGACCTTAGTGACGTCGAATTGGCTAAAGAAGTTGACTACCTTCTCCGCAACAAGTGGATTCCTTGTGTTGAATTTGAGTTGGAGGTAATAAAAACAAAGTTTTGTTTTCCTGTATTTAAACATTCATTTATACCATGTCAATCCTGATTTTGAATGGTATGATATATAGCATGGATTTGTGTACCGTGAGCACGGAAGCACACCCGGATACTATGATGGACGTTATTGGACAATGTGGAAGCTTCCCTTGTTCGGATGCACTGACTCTGCTCAAGTATTGAAGGAAGTGCAAGAGTGCAAGAAGGAGTACCCTAACGCCTTCATTAGAATCATTGGATTCGACAACAACCGCCAGGTCCAGTGCATCAGTTTCATCGCCTACAAGCCACCAAGCTTCACTGATGCTTAATTTCCTTTCTAAAACACTCATATAATAATCTATACTCATTTCACTTCCAGTTGCCTGTTTTTATCCTTTTTGGATTTCTGTCTGAGACATTTTCTATCCGATTGTCAAATGTCTGATTTATGGACATATATGTAATTTCTGTATCGCTTATTTTTCTTGGTTATTTTTCGATGGCTATTAGGTTTTAAAACTATCCCGTAAGAAAACAGACAACATAACTTAACAAAAAGGTTTAGATAGTGTCAGCGGTAACAAAAAGCTTTATGGAACAAGAAACAATTTCACCTACAAAACGTAGATTTCATCTTAGTTAATTAGTTCATCAAATATTCAAATAAGAATCACTGTATCAATTTAGTATCATATCGGTTTGTGTAGATTTACTGTTTAACAAGTAAATGAAATCTTATCTCTTTGCATTTAATAGAAACTAGATCTCGACCCGCACAACCGTGCGGGTGTTTGTTCTGATTTATTTTTATATAAATATTGTGTTTTCATTTTTATATTGGTATATATTATTATATATATAAAGTGTGTCTATCAATTTTTAAAACATGATAATTTTACGGTATATTTGTTTTTCATTGAATAGATTGTTTCTACCTTTCACATGTATTTGTATCTTCTTCTATATATATTTTGGATTATTATTTTATTATTGAAATCGTAAATATAATAAAGATTGGTAAAATATTGTTTTATTGTCATCTTCAAAGATATTGTAACATTTCACAAAATTAGAAAGTTTTTTTTAAAATTAAACTTTTAGCTTTATAGATTTATATTATCGAGAAAATAATTAAACATTTATTTTTTGTTTAATTTTAAAATAAACTATGTAGTTGTAAATTTGTTTTCATTAGTTAAAGGTAGTATAGAGATAATGTTGATTTTTTATTTATTTAAAAAAATTAAAAGTTAACATCGAGAAATATGTAAATAATTAACATATGGAAGTATACTATTACAACATTAAATTATTGATATATATTCAATCCAAATTTGCTATCAAGTATATTAATTAGATGATATTATTTATTATATTATGGAAAATAATAGTATTTAAGAAGATATCAATTTCGAAAATATAGGATATCATTTGAGAAAATCAAGGCAACAATAAATATGTGAGTTTTATTTATCTATTTAATAATGTATTTTATTTAATATCAAAATTATTAATGAATGAAAATGTAATGTGACTAAATTCTAGTAAATAATCCATTTTAAAAAAATCACACGTAAATGAAAAATCATGACTTCTTTTATAATATATAAGATTAAATGTTATCAACTAACAACAAACTCGATAATTCATTCAGACTAACTACTGGTTCTTAGCTTACAAGAAGTCCTTATCCATTATTCGTATCTGTAGGGTTAACGGAGGCTAGTCTGAAGTCCAGTGCTATCACCAAAGTGTGAAACAGAGACCTTTCTTTCAGTTTTTGGTTAATAAACAGAGGACCTTTCAAAAAGAAAATCAGAGGACTTTTCTTTGCTTTTTTAATTCATTTCCTTTAGTAGAGTTTCTTTACTGGTAATTTTCCTCATCATAACAGTTTCTCCAAGAAACAGAAATAACTATACGTTAAATAAGATGTGGATACTCCAGCACTAGGGTTTTGTTTTGTAACATTGTTCATGTTTCAGTTTCTTAATGTTCCTTGTGCTCTAAGCAACCAAGCTTTCTTGCCATGCGACTCTGTTTTTAAGTGTGGAAATCTCACCGCAACGTTCCACTTCTGGGGAGAGAATCGTGGTGAGCCTTGTGGCCATCCATTATTGAAGCTTCGCTGCGACAGAGTTTCAAACAAAACCTCTATAAATATCTCCAACATCTTTTTCAATGTCCTTCATATAGACAACACATTCAAAACTCTTAAACTTATAAGACAAGATTATTCAGTTTCCTTATGCTCTTCTCTATCATTTACCAAAACAGTATTTCCTCCTAAAATCTTCCAGCTATCCCCAAATTACAAGAACCTCATCGTTTTCTCTAACTGCGACTGCGACCCCCGCTTTCATTACCTTGAGAATTTCACTTATTCAAATGGAGGGACTGGTTCAGTGTATCACGGTGAACATTACTACCACTCTTGTCGAACAATCTCTGATGTTATTGTTCCTGCAGGTTTCATGCCTGAAAAAGAAGCCTGGAATTTGGAAAATGTATTGAGACAAGGATTCGAATTGAAGCTGAAGATCAATGAGAGACCATGCAAACAATGTTTAAAAACCGGCGGGTTTTGCAGTTTCGACAAGTCTGCAAATCATTTTTGCTGCAAAGAAGACTTTTCTTTTTATCCGACCAGGATAAAGGAGTTCTCCGGTTCTGTACTTGGAATCAAATGCATGAAAACAAGTTCTAATGATGATGGTGAACTCCTAAAGCCTTCTGCCGGAGCTGATCCAACTAGCTTTAATTTTCTCTTGACGGGTTCTAGAGGTTAGTTTTCTAGCAATATAAAAAATATTGTTTATAACTTTCCCATACAAAATATACCTAACACTAGTCAGTTTCATGTGCAGTGTTAATACTCATTACATGTTTGACATTGTTGATTCTATCAATGCTCATATACTTTTTGAACAAGGTAGAAGCATTAGAACATCCAAGAATAGAGAATTTTGAGGAACTTATACCGCTAAAACAATATAACTACGCTGAGGTGAAGGAGATCACAAACTCGTTCGCTCAAGAAATTGGGAGAGGGGGGTATGGAATTGTATATGAAGGAAACCTTTGTGAGGGGCTCAAGGTTGCATTAAAGGTCTTAAAAGAATCAAAGAAAAACGGTGAAGATTTCATTAACGAAGTGGCGAGCATGAGCAGAACATCCTATATCCATATTGTTTCTCTGCTAGGCTTCTGCTACGAAGGGTCCAAAAGAGCAATAATATATGAATTTGTAGAGAATGGTTCACTCGATAAGTTCATAACGAGCCAGCCCTCATTGCGCATTGACCTGAGAAAGATGTATGATATTGCACTCGGAGTTGCAAGAGGCCTTCAGTACTTGCACTATGCTTGCAAGACAAGGATTGTTCATTTCGACATAAACAGGAACTCTGTATCAGACAACAACAGTAGTTCAATGTATTTCCCAAATTGGATCTATAAAGGTCTTGAAAAGGGAGATTGTAAAAGCTTTCTAGAAGATCAGATAACAGAAGACGACGATGAAGAGTTTGCAAAGAAGATGATTCTTGTGGGACTGTCATGTATTCAAGCATGCCCATCAGATCGTCCATCGATGAACAGAGTTGTTGAAATGATGGAAGGAAGCTTAAGTGCTACTGAGGCTCCTCCTAAGTATCTTTTGCATTTATCTGCATCTCCTATGCCTTCATCACATATTTATGTTTTACTCCAACTTCTATGACTATGTGCCTAAAAATATATGCGCACGTCCGTCTGTCAAACACTAGTACCAAATATCAAGTAGATGTGTAAACTATTGTTAGGTGTGTAAAACGACATTATGTATAATTTGATGATTAAAGCCATTAATGTTTGAAATATCTATATAATTTAGGATTAATATAAGTATATAACTGTTGAAGTAAACATAGACAATAGATATGTCTACATAAATAATTTATAAATCGATTTCTCCGGAAATTAAAACATGGACCTCCTATAATTTTTAAGAACTATACTTGATTAACTGTGTGGCTTAATATTTTACTTGAGTTTTTTTTGTTGTTATTGTGTTTTCGACTAATTCGGTCTACTGATTTTTTTTATAATCTTCAAGCTCCACCAAATATTTTTAAATTCTAGTTGATTTCGATTATCCATTCAGATAGGCTATAGGTAAATTTATAGTTCAATGCTTCTTTCGTTTCAAAATAATACATGTTTTAGATTTTTCGCATTTAATAAAATATATTAAAACTTAGTTTTAAATGCATAATTTTAATAATTTTATATTTCCTATATTTTTAAACCAATAGAATTTTAGAAAATGTAATTAATTTTTTTAAACTTCACAATTTTTCATTATTAGTTGACAAAAAATGTTTTGAAAATATAAAAAAATGTATTTTTTGAAATAATTTTTTTCTCTAGAATATGCATCTTTTTGAACTGGAGAGAGTAGTATTTAAAGAGTGATAAGTTCTTAGCAAAAATGTTAATTAGCAAAACAATTAACTAATAGTAATGGTCCCTTTTATGCAAAAAACCAGAAAGAGAAAGAACAGTAAACAAAAACAAAAGACTCAAAAAGGTGAAATTCGCAAATAGTTTATCCATATACCGCCGACACAAAACCCTCGCCTAGGTCCAGAGGCTCTCCAACTACAATCTCAGAACGAACTCCTCCTCCTCCTACTCGAACTACTCGTCGTCGTCCTACTCGAACTACTCGTCTCTTTCTCAGTCACCGTCGATGACAACAACGGAGGAACACAGTCCTTTAACAACGCAGCGTCATCTACCTCTACCACCTCAGGAGCATCTCTCTCACCTTCCTTCTGAATCACTCTCAAAACCTTGACAACCTCATCCATCGACGGCCGTGCCTCCCTCTCCGCTTGCAAACAGCGGAACGCCAGCTCAGCAACCGAAACCATCATCCTAGTAACGGAAGGATCACTCGCGAATCCGAGAGACAAATCCGCAAGCTCGTGAACGGAGTCATTTCCAATCTTGGATATCGCCATGTTCGCGAGGTTGATATCCTCGCGGTTTCTTGCGACATCGACTGCTTTCTTGGATGAGATCAGCTCCGAGAGCACGACTCCGAAGCTGTACACGTCGCTCTTCTCGTTGAGACGGTAGCATTGATAATACTCTGGATCAACGTACCCCGGAGTCCCTTGCGGCGCGGTTGAGATGTGGGATCGATCAGGCGGGAACAACCGCGAGAGTCCGAAGTCAGCCACTTTGACTTGGTAGTTGCTATCTAGAAGAATGTTCGTACTCTTAACATCTCTGTGTATGATTCCTGTGATCATAGAACTTTAGTCAATACTCACTCTGTTTTATAAAGTTACATATTTTTGAGAAATATTTTGTTTCAAAAAAATCTATTTATTTATGTTTTCAATGTATATTTTATTTACTAATTACAAAAATCTTAAAATTATGGCAAAAAAATAATCACGAAAAATTATGCATATATAAATAAGATTTAATATATTTTATTAATATGTAGGAAAAGTTTAAAATATGTAACATTTTGAAACGGAGAGAGCATGTAACATCCCGATCTCTGGTATATGATGGTGAATGTAGGAATCTCAATGTGTGTGTTTTTTTTACCTGAGGCATGGAGGAAGGACAATGCACTCGCGGTTTGAATGGCGATGTTGAGTCGACCAAGCCAGGTGATAGGACGAGTTTGTGCTTGGTCTCCATGGAGATTATCAGCGAGTGTGCCATTAGATATGTATTCATACACTAGGAGTAGCTCTCTGCTATGTCTCGTTGTGCATCCGTATAGAATCACTAGGTTCGGGTGTTTCAAGGATTTCAAGATATCGATCTCGTTCTTGAACTGCTCCACACGTTTCAGGGACTTCTCGAAGAAGCGCTTTACAGCTACGGCTCGTCCGTCCTTCAGTATGCCTTCAGAGTTTTTGCATAAAA
>WHPY01000009.1:5053477-5096272 GCA_019776045.1 Brassica rapa x Raphanus sativus
TTTTTTGAAAGCTGAGTTTTGAAGCTTTTATTTGGTACTCTTAGTTTGGTTCTTACCGTAGTAGACGGTACTGAATCCTCCATCTCCGAGCTCTCTAGAGAAATTATCAGTGGCTTCCTCGAGTTCTTCGTAGCTGAAGACCTGAACTCCATAATCGACACTTCTGTTTGCTAGGTTAGAGATAGATGGCATAAGAGCGTGGTTGCTTCTTGAGTAAGGAGTAGCTGAAAGGCTTTTGTTTGTGTATTGTGCTGCCAGTTTCTTCCTTCTCCGGATGTAGAAACAGACCAAACATGCTGTTAACAGAGTGGCACCCAAGAAACCACAAACGAATCCAATGCCTTGTGACAAAACAAAACGACAGGAGCTTCGTGAGATTATCTCTGTTTCTTAGGTATGTTTCACGAAAATTAATTGCCTTGCAAGAAAAACGTACCTATTTTTGCTGGTTTGGATAGACCTGCATGAACAAACTAGCTTCAGACCAAACCAAGATTCAGATTACTTCAAAGTTCGAAAAGAAATCATTACCATTGTATTCACAAGTGTACTTATGAGGCTCATTTATACAATAGCAGACGAATCCTCCCAAGGTTTCGTTATATCCACAAGCACCATTTGATCTTCTGCATCGCGAACAATCTCTGTTAAAACTAAGCTCGAAACCCTTTTCAAGGGCCTTCGTTATAGCATCCGCACTCTGATTTCTCTCTTCTGTCCTCAAGGCAGTTCGAGAGACTGGAACGTTGACGATACTTGTACATGATTCCCTTAACTTATTTATGATTTCCCTTCTCCGATAATATAAATGGGACGAGACAGAGAAACTTGGTCTGTCAGTATCATCATCGTCACAGTCAATCTGTCTGATGTGGCCACTGATCACTTTTGGGTCAACATGGCATCGGTAGTAAAATGTTAGGAACTCTGTGTCTTCAGAAAATGGAAGGACTTGATTGTTGAGTGTTGCGTTCTCAGGCTTATAGGGACAAAGAGTGTTGATGTAATCCATTCTGGCAAGCCTGATGATTCTAGACTTAGAATTCATCTCAAGGATTCTCAACTTAACTGAGGAAATGGTAAGCTCTGCAAAACCGTCGCTGCAGTTGACCTTGAAATCTGGGTGACCGCACTCTTCTCTGTCAGATGTCCAAAAGGGGTAATAGAGATCTCTCTTATCTCCACAGCTAAACGTAGGAGCGCAGTGTTTGTGACGCTCATTAACTGACAAAACACAATCCAGAATCATAAAGAGCATCCATATGACTGCATAAGCCAATGATCTTTTTAGAGACTTGAAGAGGTTGATCATGATTTCTATTTTTTTTTTCTTGCCGTTGAGAGATGAACAAGATGATGATCAAGAAGAACAAGAAGAAGAATGTAAATGGTTTTAGAGGTTGTCTAAGTCTTTGGTTTCCTGAGTTGAAGGAAGGAAAAGAAAACTAAGGTTTTCCCAAATAATATATGTTTATCTACGAATAAACTGACAGTTGACTAACTAAAATATTTTTAATTTGCTTACTTGCTTTTAGAATATGAAATTTCAGTAATATTCATATCTTCTTTTTTTTTTTTGGTAAGACGACCTTAAAAGCAAGTGCGGTACAAAAAAGTTGACGCTAATGAAGAAAAACTCCAAAAAGGCTTAAAAGGAAGAAAGACTTAGACCGCAATTGGCCCTTCCATTATTCTCCAATCAAGTTTTACCTTCTATTTTATCTTTGATCTCACTAGGAAGTACGGCAAGCCTTAACACTGCTAAAAGCCTAAAACTAAGGAAAATTGAAAGAAACAAAAAAGTAAAGACATTTGTAACTCAAAACACCATAGTAACAACAGTAATTCGCATGATGTACTTGCTTGTGAGTTTACAAATTGCATAACATAGAGAAAATAGATGCGGTATGTGTCATTGTGGAACTTAAGAGGCTGCAAATCGACTTATGAGGCGCTGTTTAAAAAAAAAATCAAAATAGTTTCAATAAAAATTTGAAAAAATATATTTTTAATTTTTTAGTATTTATTTATCTATACTATTAATACAGAACGTCTCTTTTCGAAATGTCATTCTGTTTCAACAATATTTACAGATCTCTATCACTGAAATATTTAAAACCTATAGCTTTTATTTAATTATGTATTTTCGAATTTCTTTTTATTTAAACAGCAGAAATTCTTTTATTTAAACAACAGCACCTACGTTTAATTAATTATGCTTTCCTATCAAAATATAATGTATCATTAGGTATCAACAACTATGGTAAAAAAACTTGTTTCTATTAATGTAGACCATTAGTAAACTGGATGGTAATATGTGGGTTTTATGTATTAAAACTTACACCATTATGGTCTAATAACATAATGAATTCAACGTTTCAAGGTTTTCAAATTGACATGTAACATATATACATAAAGTCTTATATAATGTGTTGAACAAAAAAAAAAGTCTTATATAATGTATTTTGAAACAAAATTCATAATTATGAAATCCTAACATATATGATCATCAATACAATTAAAATATGAGTTTTTTAGGTTCCCTTAGTTTGTTTTGGTATTTATAAGTCTGCCATTGAAATATATTAAACATTAAAAATTGAACTGCTTATAATATCTTCATAAGATCTTTAGAATATTTAAACAAAAAATATTCCTTAAAGAACCAAATTTCAATATTTAAAAATTTTAAATTGCCTAATGTAGTTTCACATATGATTTGCATTAGATAGTTTGTTTCAATTTGCATTTTTCATAGTTTATAAAAAAAATTACCAGACTTATTTTTTATTTCCTTTGTTTAAGTATATATTTTCATCATAATTAAAATAGACGGGTGGGTTTTAGATATAATTATAACAAACCAATTAATTAAATTCAAACAAGGTACCCATACATGATGACAAAAAAAAACAAGGTACCCATACATACACACATATCAGTTTGTGTTCTATGACTTTTTTTTGAAATTATACAAGATACTATGGGATATGCTATCAAATTTTTATTTTGCACATTCCAAAATAAGTGTTCAGTTGCTATTCTTGATTCAAAATCGAATAAATATCTTTACAATTCTAATAAAACCTAAAATAAAATTTCTAATAAATGATTTATCTTCTAATTTAAATTGGAAGAATAAACAGAATATATCATATATTAATTTTCCTAAGATCCAAACTTTTATCTCACCTGAAAATAATCTAAATAATTAAATTTATTATATATAAGATTCTTAACATAAATTATATAAAAAATAGAAAAATGATATAAGTTATAGTTTTATTATAATTTGTAAATAAATTAATTCGGCCTTTTGAAAACAAAAGTCAAATCTTTATATTTTCAACTGACACCGACCGTTATTAAAATACGGGTCACCGATCACCATGATAAGCCATATCAAGAAATACTATGTTTAGATATATGGTAAGAAAAACTCTTTTTTATTTTGAAATCGACAACCCATGTCAGAATTGTCTTACCAATGAAAATGAATTTATAATAAAATACATACCATCATTACATTTTGTATTAAACTATAACAAAATAAAATCCTACGCTTTCAAAGCGATTAAACTGTATTCTTATACGATATTATATTAGTATAAACTCTACATCCTATTATAATGCAATACTAGATTTTGACCGAGCGGGTAGCATTCCTTAAAGAACCAAATTTCAATATTTAAAAATTTTAAATTGCCTAATGTAGTTTCACATATGATTTGCATTAGATAGTTTGTTTTAATTTGCATTTTTCATAGTTTATAAAAAAATTAGCAGACTTATTTTTTATTTCCTTTGTTTAAGTATATATTTTCATCATAATTAAAATAGACGGGTGGGTTTTAGATATAATTATAACAAACCAATTAATTAAATTCAAACAAGGTACCCATACATGATGACAAAAAAAAACAAGGTACCCATACATACACACATATCAGTTTGTGTTCTATGACTTTTTTTTTGAAATTATACAAGATGCTATGGGATATGCTATCAAATTTTTATTTTGCACATTCCAAAATAAGTGTTCAGTTGCTATTCTTGATTCAAAATCGAATAAATATCTTTACAATTCTAATAAAACCTAAATAAAATTTCTAATAAATGATTTATCTTCTAATTTAAATTAGAAGAATAAACAGAATATATCATACATTAATTTTCCTAAAGATCCAAACTTTTATCTCACCTGAAAATAATCTAAATAATTAAATTTATTATGTATAAGATTCTTAACATAAATTATATAAAATAAAATAAAATAGAAAAATGATATAAGTTATAGTTTTATTATAATTTGTAAATAAATTAATTCGGCCTTTTGAAAACACAAATCAAATCTTTATATTTTCAACTGACACCGACCGTTATTGAAATACGGGTCACCGATCGCCATGATAAGCCATATCAAGAAATACTATGTTTAGATATATGGTAAGAAAAAACTCTTTTTCATTTTGAAATCGACAACCCATGTCAGAATTGCCTTACTAATGAAAATGAATTTATAATAAAATACATACCATCATTACATTTTTGTACTAAACTATAACAAAATAAAATCCTACGCTTTCAAAGCGATTAAACTGTATTCTTATACGATATTATATTAGTATAAACTCTACATCCTATTATAATGTAATATATATGATACTGATAATTTAGTTTGTTTAGGTTTCAGTTTTTGTATACAAAATAATTTGTCTTATGAATTTTGTATAATACACACATCTATCTATCTATATATTTTTATATATATATATATATATATATATCCATAATTTGTTAATTGAAATTAAATAGTAGCAGTAAACATATATAGTTGTTTATACTTGGTTTATATGTTTATAATTGTTTAGTTATTTAAGAATATGGCAAATCGTTCCCACTAACCGATTTGGTCAGATTTTACTAAATGGTTAATGACATTTAAATATAGTTCGGTTGTTAAGGGGAAATAAATAATATGTGTTATAATAGAAATGTTGTTTCTCGGATAATGATGAGAATTAAATGATATGTTTTTAAATTAGTGACTTCTAGTGAGAATCCAGTTTTTAAAATATCATACATGAATCAAGTTTATGACTTATGTTTTAATATATTAGATATATTAAATACTAGGGGTTTGCCGGCGCTACGCGCCGGTTTTGCTAATATTGTTATGATTTGACTATAGTTTTATTATTTAGAACATTTCTCAACAATATTTTAGAAAACAAAATATGTATATGATTTTATGGAATTTATTAATTTAATTGTAGTCTTTGCAAAGTTACCATGAAAGAAATTTAAGTTTAAATATATGCATGAGAGTTTGAAAGTGTAATAGCTGAATTGTTTATTATTTAATTGAAACTTATTAATTTAAATTATGATTTAGAAAATTTATAAATGTGGACTTCATCTTACAATGATTATATTAAATTAGAGTTTATACATATATATTTATATGTATATATATATATATATTATGTTGTGAAAATATTACTTTCACATTATATTTATATATATATATATATCAATAATTAGATATGATAGTAAAGATGCCTAAAAACTTAAATTGATAAATCTATGCTAGTTATATAAACTGCATTTTTATTTATCTTTTATTTTGCGTCATCTCATTTGGAATAAGATGATTTTTTTGTCACGTTTTATACTATCAGCTTTGTATTTGTTCGGTTCAACTTGGGTTACTCTTCAGTTATCGGCTAAAATGGAACCAAACCGATAACCCAAAGTAAATGAAATTGATCTTGTTTTTGGCTAGATCCATAACTGAACCGATATTCTTACTTCGGATCGGGTTCGGGTTTGAGATTTATGCCCAGACCTAGTTTTGTATATTGGGATGATGGGGAGGTGTTATAATAGTTTGATGCTTTGGACTTTTCTAGGTTGATTTCTATGAATTATATTTTGTGAGCGGTGCTTATGATGATAATTTCAAATAATCACAGGTGTTATATTAACCGCTAGTTTCTTCTCGCTCTGGATTTGTCAAAATTAAGAAGTTGTGACTATATCGATTTAACCAATCAGATGTATATTGATCGTAAAGATACATTCGAAGTTGGTACAGTGTATTTTTAATCCTAAATCTTAGTATTAAATTTTTAAAATTTTTGATATTTATTGTTGTTGAGTAAATTTTTTTGGATGATGTAATTATGTGGTCATCTCTATTTGTTAAGAACATTATTTAATGTTTTTATTATGTTATATCGTAATAGGTTATAGGTTAATATATTTTGTGTTTGTGTTTTTCAATAATATGTTTTGTATATAATAGTAAAGTCTCTGATGTAAAACATATTAAATTTCAATAACTTTGCATTTGTTGTTTTAAGATTAACAGTTTAACGTTATAAATTGTATTTTATTTTTTATTTGAATATAAATATTTTATTTGTTGTTGAATATTTTATATGAGTTGCATTTTTGTAAGATTTTTATTGGCATTTGTTATAAAAATTTTTGATGGCTTTCGTGAACTCCCATAACTCCTCTACTTTCTTAAGATTGCATGTTTTCCAGAGACGGAAAAGATGTGTAACCACCATCTGAGAGCAACAACCGAACTTCAACTTAGAAAGAAGGATGTAGGATGAAACCATTGTGGCGGCATATGTGTGTAAGGAAGCAGAAGGTTAAATCTGGTGAAGCAGGAAAAATTTGATTATTTGCATTCCTATTTATTAGCATCTATGAAATTAGGAAAAAGTTTTTAAAATCAATGTCATGAGAGATATCTTCAATGAAAGAGTTAATGACCAGACTTGATGAGCATGTTTCAGTGATACGGAAACGTTATAATTCAGTAAAAGTTTTGCAGGTGGAACATAGATATGAATACACGATATCAGTAAAAAAAAAGTATGTAAAATATTGGGCTTGGTTGTCAAAATTTTTGGAATTGGGTCTCAACATCTTAATTAAATAAATTTGCATATAAATAATTTTAATGACTCAATATAAAAGAATTAAATGATGATGACACATGGCATTTTCCCCCTATGGAGATAAAAAAGTCTACTTTATTATATAAGATTGGATATGGTTTGGTACCTCTCGGATCTGGTTCGGATCATTTATATAAAAATATCGAAATGTAATCGGGTTTGATTCGGTTCGGTTCGGTTCATTTATCTAACAAAAGTTCAATCTAAGAAAATGAATCTACGCGAAATATCTGATATAGTCAAGTAAGAGTTTTAGGTGATTTGTATTAAAATGACAAATTTACTATTTTTCAACCATGAATTTTAAAACTCATTTAAAATCCAAAGTTGTTATAAACTTATAATGATATTTCATAAAGTACTCTGATATCCACTGTTATTAAAAATATTTTAAGTTATGGAGTTTTAAAGTTTTCAGGTGATTTAAGGGTATTTGGATGGAGTTTCTTAGTTACAAAAATAAAATTCAAATCACATGGTTTTATGTGATATTATAGAGTAATTTAACAAAAATCACCTAAACATCTGCAATTTATTGAAATCATTTAAAACTCCACTAAAAACCAAAATCAAATTAAATACACCTCCCTTCCTCCCAAAACATATTTTCACAAATCAAAATGTACAATTCTTAATAGTCTTAAAGAAACACCAAGTCAAACGAAACCAAATTATGTTAACACGACAGAAGAGACGTCTAGAAGAGAATAACGCAGCCAAATACAAGAAAGAGAACAAAATATTAGCTGTTAGAACTAGAAGCATTGTTGTTGGGAGAAGCTTTACGGAGGAAAGAAGAACTTTTAGTGAGTTCCCCTAGTGGTTTATCCGTAAATCTGATAAAGTTGTAAACAAAACCTCCGGCAACAATTCCGATGATAGGACCAACAATGTAAACCCAAATTCCTTTATACACTCCCATCACAATTGCTGGTCCTAGACTTCTTGCTGGATTCATTGATGCTCCAGAAATCGGTCTTTAAGAATATTCAAAACCCTAAATTAATATTTATGTTTAAAATATGAATTGTTTTTGTAGTAGAATGAAAAAAAATGTAGTTTTACCCAGCTACAAAGACGTTCAATATTATTGTCATCCCTACCGCAATTCCAGCTAGTTCTCCGATCTGTCAAATATATCAAGAACAACATTAGAATCTCCATTTGCACACTAATATGAATGATATATATGTATATGAAACACTAACCGCACGACTATCGGTGGCAACACCAGAGATAACAAACATGAGGAGGAATGAGATAATGATCTCTGAGACGAGCGCTCGTGCCACCGAATCAGCTGGAGTTGTTCCGAAGAAAGCTTCGGGTGTGACTTTGAACATTAGTCTCAATGTCAAACTCGCTAGTAATGATCCTGCAAGTTGTGCACCTATATACGATGGTACCTGCCCAAACCATTGTACAGTCATATTAGTTAAAAACAATGCGACTTGTTTTGAAAAAAATCTTCACAGAGAGTAGAATAAGTTACCTGATACCAAGGAAACCGCCGGAAAATGGCGAAACAGATGGTGACGGCAGGGTTAAAATGTGCGCCAGAAATGTGACCAACAGAGTAAATCATGA
Organism: Brassica rapa x Raphanus sativus; assembly: GCA_019776045.1. Taxonomy (NCBI): domain Eukaryota; kingdom Viridiplantae; phylum Streptophyta; class Magnoliopsida; order Brassicales; family Brassicaceae; genus Brassica x Raphanus; species Brassica rapa x Raphanus sativus. Next base: position 5,062,042 of record WHPY01000009.1, read on the forward strand.
CCATAACAATAAGACCCCAAGTCACACATATCCCTGGGAATGTCACTTTTCCACCGTACAACACATTCACCACCACCACGCCACATCCAGAAAATATTATGAAATACGTCCCAATCAACTCTGCTATCAACTGCAATAATTTTTTTTTAAAGGGAATAACAACAAATCAGTTAAAAAAAATATTTATTCATTATGAGTTTGTAACTATGCAATAAAAACAAACACTTTGTTTTCTACCTTTTGTGTAAGGCAAACAATGCTGGGAGAAGAACATACGATTGTCTCGATTCCTCCATGGCAATCTTTTTCTATGCCTCTTTCAATTCTCGATATTTGCTCTTCTTCGATTCCTTCACCATGCGAAGTCATATTTAGATAAGTTTTAAATTAAATATAGGTTTGTACAAAAATGTTTTGAGTAGAGTTTTTTTATGTGTGAAAGGAATCTGAAATATGTTCTTGTTCAAAATATTGAGATCAAAGAGCTTTTATACATGTCAAACAGAAGTTATCTGAAACAATCACAGAAGGATTGGATTAAATCTAATGAGTTGGACTATGATTCGATGGAAGAGATGATAATATAGGATAAGACTTTGACGTTACGTGGAGATAGGTAAGAATTCGATACTAAGATTGTTACTAATTTTTCAATCAAATATGGAGTTCCACATTGTCTTTCTTCTGTTACTCTGCTGAATTTAGAAAATAGTGACAAAAGAGAAGCTATATATATACAGAGCAAAGGTGTCCCAAATTTTAGTAAACAAAATTGCTTGTGTCCAAACTTAACAAATTGTTTTTTTAGGAAACTAAGATTTATAGCCAATAGAAAATTTAAACACCATTTTCTAACAGTATATTAGCAATGCTATGTTCACTAACATTCTAAAATTAAAATGTGTGAAAATCGCTTGTCAGAAGATGCTTTCAGTCAAGATTTATTTATTTGCTAATTGATTATTTTTTCTAATAAAATAACTTCGTAAAAAAAAGACCAGAACAGCGCTAAACCAATTTTTTTTTCACAAAAATAGTATCATAAAGAAGAAAATGACCAAAAACATTTTATTGAAGGATGAATATGCATTCATAACTCTTGGGTTAATTAATCATAGATTTAGAGTTAAGAGTTAAGGGATGGGGTTTTAAGAATGTGTTCAAATTTTTAAAATTAAAAAATAAATATTAAAAAATTTAAAACAAAAAATGCTATTTTGGTCATTTTATTATTTGAGTGTTATTTTTGTGACAAAAACTTAAAAATAATATTTGAGAGAATTGCCCTAATTGTAATCTCTTAAACATTATTTGCAGAGTAATTTTATCAACTTAGCTTATGTGTATTTTGTGAAAAGAATAGATGAAGATTGAAACATCTTAGAAAAAGCAAAAACACAAAAACATTTAAGATTCATGTATTAATCATTTAATTGTGTGAACATCATATAATACTTTTAGTGCCCCCAAGAAACTCACACACATATAACACATGAACTTGAAATGCCATTATCCGAAAAAGCCATACGAGGATGGGTGGCAAATCATATTCTCAACTGGATTATGAAATTAGGAGGAATGGATGATCTGGAAAATCCTAAAACGGTATTAATCCTCAACTGTATAAATTAATATCTCATTAACAAATTTTGAAAATGGAGTCAGTTTTCATTAGTGAAAGATATCAATTTGTACATACATATCTGGAACTAAAACAATATTAGCTCGTCGAATTATTGTTTTGGAGAGATGCTACGGAGAAAAGAAGCACTCTTGGTGAGTTCTCGAAGGGGCTTATCAGTAAACCTGATAAAGTTGTAAACAAAACCTCCGGTCATAACGCCGACGATAGGACCTACAATGTAAACCCATATGTCTTTGTAAACTCCCATTACAATTGCTGGTCCTAGACTTCTCGCTGGATTCATTGATGCTCCTGAAATCGGTCTATATAATTTACAAACATAGATTAGAAATATTTCCAACTCTATACTACTGGTGGTAAATGAAAACGTTATCTGAAAAGTATTTTTACCCGGCCACAAAAACATTTAACATTATAGTCATCCCTACCGCAATTCCAGCTAATTCTCCAATCTGTCCAGAATATTGATAACCGTCCAATAACATGAGAACTTCCATTTGCATACTTTCGTGTTTAATCATGTCATAGTCTCTTAGACATGTTGGATAACTAGAAGGATATATGGTAACTTAAAAAATGGGTATATATATAGAAAATGCTAACCGCTCGACTATCCGTTGAAACGCCGGATATAACGAACATGAGAAGAAATGAGATAATGATCTCCGCAACGAGCGCTCGTGCAGCCGAATCAGTTGGAGTTGTTCCGAAGTAAGCTTCAGGTGTTACTTTGAACATTAGTCTTAATGTCAAACTCGCTAGTAACGATCCTGCAAGTTGTGCACCTATATACAATGGTACCTGACCGAAACATATTATACAGATCATTTCCATCACTGTGACAAAAAAGAAGACAAATCATTTCCATCATTCAAATATCAAAACAAATGAGTGCAGTTTAGGTTACGAACAAAAAACCAACGGCATGGGCTAAGCTTTTCAACTGAACTGAAAGATTTAACAACTCTATTTTTAATTTGGTCGATAAAAAGTTACAAACTCTAAAAAAGAAGAAGTTTTTAGCAAAAAAAAACTCTAAAAAGAAGACTTCAAGATAGTTCACCAACTCTGAGCACAAAACACGACTACAGATTCAAAACTATTTACTGTTTGAGGAATAGAATAACATTTAAATGTCATAAAATGTCATTGTTTTTCAAAATTAACTTGTATTCTTACCGTTATCATCTTAACAAAAACTGTTCGGTTAATCTCAAGATCAAATGATAATTTTTTATTATCAATAAATGCAAACTCTAAACCCGCTGTCTGTTTTCTTATAACAATATATCTAAATTACGAAATTTGCAACCAATGTCTGGTCATCTTATTTCAATTAAAGATTCTTTAAAAAATGATTAAACTACTTCAAAAATGGAACCAAAAATAACTAATGTGCGTTAACTACATAGCAAATGTATATCTACTAATCACTAGTACTGATTTACTATTGTTGTTATATTTGCAATAGATAAGAAAAATATTCATATTTGATTTATTAAAAAAATGGAAATGTCTTTCTTTGAATGATTTCTTTTATTTTAAAAAAATCGCATTTATTTGTAAACACGCAGAACTTTTAGTGTTCAAAACAATCTAGATCTTATTCAAGGATGAGATAGAGAATAGTGACCTGATACCAGGGAAATCGCCGGAAAATAGCAAAAGTGAAGGTGACGGCAGGATTGAAATGTGCACCAGAGATGTGACCAGTAGAGTAAATCATAACCATAACAATGAGACCCCAAGTCACACATACCCCCGGAAACGTCACTGTTCCACCGTATAATACATTCACTACCACCACTCCACATCCAGAAAATATTACAAAATACGTTCCTATCACCTCAGCTATCAACTGTAATCAATTTTATAAAGTGTTAAACCAATTTGAACAAAATATCTATAGTGATTGTAACTACGCAATACATTTTATTTTTTTTGAAACACAATACATTTTTTTTTTCATTTTACCTTTTGCGTAAGGCAAACAATACTTGGAGAAGTACATATGACTGTCTCAATTCCTCCATGGCAAATTTTGGCTTGGCCTTTCTCAATTCTTGATATTTCTTCTTCTTCTTCTTCTTCTTCGATTTCTTCACCATTGGAAGTCATTGTTTAGATAAATTTAAAGTAAAAGATCAAATGGAGATTTTTAATTTGAGAAAATCAAAAATTTGGTTACTGGATAATGGAGTTTAAAGAGTTTTAAACATGTGAAAGAGAATTAACTGAAACAATCACAAAACTGTTGGATAAAATCTTAAATGCTCGATTAATGGAGCTGTGATTGGATGTAATAGATGAAAAATAGGATCAGACTTGAACTAGTAGAAGAGGCTACAATTGCAATAACCGAGTTGCAAGTTTGTAGGAGTACTATATTTCTTTACTACGTCGACCTGTTCAAAGGAAAACAACCTTTAACTATATATGTTGGCCAACTAAAGTTTTGGGGTGTGTTGTTTGAGTTTGGGGTTGGTATTGAATAATGAAACATAATATATTTAATTTGTAGTCAAATATCAAAAAAAAAATGGATAAAATTATATATATACTAGGATCGGGTTGGGATACGCCCGGAATTTTCCTTAAAAAAAACTACTTTTAATTATATTTTTGTACGTATATTTCATTATACTGAATTGACATATGTTATAAATATAAGTCTAATTCATATTAATTTACTTCTCGGTTCTTAAAATTTTTGATATTTTTAGTTACTACAAATATTATACATATAACATGATAAACAAAATGAATAAAAATAATTGAGTTTTTGTTGTGATCTGAATATTATTTTATTTACTTATTTTGGTTATCTATAAATAAAGCTTATTTTGGGTTTAAATACATTAAATTCATAACTTTCAAGAGAATTAANATATAATAATCAATTTTGAATAATGTCGTATTGAAAACACTGTTATTGACAAAGTAAAAAAAAAGACAAAGTATAACAAATTATGTTATGTGCTTAAAAGTCTATATTATTGGTGTCTTTGGATTACACATGATAATGCACGATATGTAACCTACAATTTTTTTTTTGAACAAACCTTACTTATGTAACATACTCTTTTTCTAAGAAAAAACAATATAGACAACCAATTTAACCTTTTTTGTTCAACTGATTTGACTAGAAAGCTTAAAAGGGTTCATATCACGATCTGGTGTTAAAAACACATCATGATTACTGGAGCAGATGCATCTGGTTTGGCAGGAGCAGAAAACCTTACGGAGTCCACCCCACAGGACGTAGGACAACAGTTCAACGATGACAGAACTCTCACCACCCTTCTGCCACAGGTGGAACCAATCATTGAACTGGACACTACATTATCTCAATTACGAGCTGATTTACGAACTATTTTTTTCCATTTTCATTCAACGTATACATGTCAGAAACACGCTAAGGATCGACAAGCTTTACAGCGTTTAGAGAAACTCACCCCAACTCAGACCTACCAGCATGCACAAATAAATTCCCTAATTTCTCCATCACCAAGGAGCCCTTGAGTACATACAAACTCAATGGAGAATAGCAAATCAGGCAGCAACAACCAGGAATCCATTCCCCGAGAACTGCCAACTCTTTGTCAAAATTTTGGCAGGAGCAGCCCTCAATTGGTTCTCTCGACTGGAGGCTATCTCCACCGGCAAATTGATCCAACTACTACAATACTAATGTATCATTACACAATGGTCATAGAAAACGGTGCTTTATACACAACCTATGGACGATGTCTTAGAAGAATGAGGAGTCGCTCTGCTCATTCATCAGAAGGTTCAAGGCAATACTCTCCTACAAGGACTGCACCCATGTTTCCTAATCTGTCTGCAAACCAGCGAAACCTATTTGCACCAGTTCATCGATGAACTCGATCTGACTTGCCTACAAAATCCAAAGAACATTTTCTTGGACAACTTAATTAGTCAGTAAAATCATGTCAATCCTTTCGAAACAAGTTTTATACTTCGCTTAAAACTTTGCTTAAAATATCCCAAGTTGACAACTATTTTTGAAAATATATTCAATAAAGATACTTGGCTTTAAAATTTAGCAATTATTTTAAGGTTTATTATTTACGAGATTGTTTCAGTTTATAAAGTTATATAAAATTTATAATTTTTTCTTAAATTCTATAAAATATTTAGATAAATTAATTTAATATTTTTTCATAAATTTCAAATATTTATCAAAATGTTATATTTTAAAAATAATTTATTTTATTTAAACAAAGTCTCTTCGATAGCTTTTTAGTTTATTTTCACGAAAATAACATTTAAGGAGGAAAATGACTTAAAATTGTTTTATTAAAGAGTAAAATATGCATTTACCTCTTAGGGTTAACTGATATGGACTTAGGGTTTAGATATAAATGATGAGGTTTCAGAAATGAGGTTTCAAATTTCAAAAATAAAATAAAATTTTCAAAGTAAAATTTTTTTTTTTTTTTTTGAATCAATTCATTTCATAACTTAGGTTTGGTACAACAAAACAGAGAGTTTGGTTAGCCACAAGGCCAGTTCTAAAATAGCTAGTCTAATGATAAACTTGAAATCAACAGCAGTAAATAGAGTATATAGAAGGTTGATAGAAGGTTGTTGTCGTTGAGAAAAACAGCGATCTCTGAATGTCTTTCTCTCATCTGAGAGTCTGAGGCAATCAAGAGAGCGTTAATCCTACACTGAAAAGCAGAGATTATGGCATTTCGCAATACCAAAATTTCCGCAATAAGAGATGATGCGATCAAAAAAGTTATTTTTTCATTTTATTTTTTGAGAATTATTTTTGTGATAAATATTTAAAAGTACTTTTGGAAAAATTGCCCTTATATTCTCCTTTTCCGCCTTTTGATTTTACCATTTATTTTAGTTACTTCTCCGTGTTATTCTTTTTTGTCGTTTGCTTAGATATTTTGTTTGTAACTTTTGTGTTACGTTTGATCAAAAAAAAAACTTTTGTTATCCGAACTCAGAATCCCGAATCCAAAATGCAAAACGGAAAAAAAAAGCAAATGGAGAAGAAAGCACGGGGATATGGCGGACCAGCTAACAGACGAGCAGATATCCGAATTCAAAGAAGCCTTTGGCCTCTTCGACAAACAGTGCCGTCCCAAACATTCAAGAAGCTTAAAGCTATCAAAATAATGTGGCCCATATAACTAAAATTATTAATGAAAAAGTAAGTGGAAGCGGCTGAGGTTTTGTTCTAACCACTGATTAAGAGGTCAAATTAATCTTGTAGAACCATTAAGCTACAGAATAATTTTGGTAATGTAGCTCAGGTTTCGTTTTTTATATTCGGTGGCCTAAAGCCAATGCTTTATCAGCCTTAAGAGAGTGACGGGCCTGTCGACAAAGATGGCGATGGTTTATAAGCCAATGTTTATTTTTCCATAAAGGAAGCATGGCTCTGGCTGCTGAGGTACGCCATGTGATGACCAATCTCGGTGAGAAGCTAACAGATGAGGAACTTGAAGAGATGGTCCGTGAGGCTGATGTCGATGGAGTTGGTCAGATAAACTATGAAGAGTTTGTCAAGATTATGATGGCTAAGTGATGGAAGAAAGGTGGTGGATGATGAATTGATGATGACATGACCTTTTTCGTAAATAGACAGAGATTTGAGGTAGAAACAGTATTTGCTCTTTGGTTTATGATTTTATGGTATGGAAAACAATTATATTGGTTTGAGAAGCTAAACTGCGTGTTCAGTAAAGGGAAGGTAGCGTAAGCAAATGTTTTTCTACCGTCCGCTCCATTATTCCTGTACGATTATCTCCAAGCCACTAATGAAAACGCGTCCAATCAAGACAAATAGGTAGCCATGGATTTTTTTTTTTTTTAATTTCATTTTTGGGGTACAAGGTGCTTTTGACAATTGGCAACAACAAAAGCAAAAAGATTCGTATAAAGTGGAGTTTTATACTCTATATTATCATTGCGGCATGTGAGGATGAGACAGAAAATGAAAAAGTTTAACTTCATGTCATGAAAAGTTTTCATTAAGATTAAGGGTTGGTCCACACTTGTTGCAAAAAAATTATGTATTTAATTTAACTTTTTTTTTGTTAGAAAGGTCTAGTGATTAACACTTGTTTTGCAAAAAAAATATACATTTTTTCCTTATTTTCGTGATTATTCCTTTTATTTTATTTTCTTTTGGTTAAGATTATTTGATATTAAAATATTTCAACTTCACTCCCATTGTGATAAATAAAATTCATTATTATTGGATTATTTTAATGGAGATTTGTCACAATTATCTTTAATTATGTTTAGTTATTTTCGTTTATCTTCTTTGCTTCTCATGTTACAATCATTTAAGTCTATTAATATTTTAATTTAATAAATACTAATTAAGCCATGCAACATGCGCGATAAACATTTATATAAAAATTATTTGATGTATCATTACTTTTTTTTTTACATATTTAAAATTAACAATATATATATATATATATATAACTAAAATGGCGTAAACTCATCAAAACAAACATTTTTGTTTATTTACAATTATTGTATGGTAAACAAATTTAAACAATCAATTTTATATATTTTATATAGATTAATTAAATTAAAACGATATTAACATAGATATTTAGTATATATATTAAATGAGAATTCTTAATCATAATTATATGTATCTTTATATAACAAAAAGTTTGTAAATCTGTGATAACAAAATTTTTAGTGTGAGACTTTTAAAAGTTTCAAAAAAAAAAAATTTATAATAGCTCATAAAAATTCATTTGCAAATTTCAAAATTTAAGTTTAAATTTCTTAATTCTTGTTGAGTGCAAATTTGAAATTAAATTATTTGTGTATTTTTATATGGTATATATATTTTTAATATCTAGTAAATGAGACTTTTTAGTGATATGGTTTTATTATCTTTATAGTTTTGTATAATAGTAATTTTAAATCACTGATCACAAATTTTTAATGTGAATTTTTTAATAATTTATAGTTATTTTTTTGAAAATCAAATTATAACATATACAAAATGTATATTTTTATATGGTTAGTATGATTATTTATTTTATATTATAAACATAAAATTAAACGTAAATGATGGTGGATACACAATTTTTATCAGTCTTCATTATTAAAATCATTAACTGCGATATATATACTTTAACTTTAATCATATTAGGTAATTTTGTATATTTTATTTCAGAAAAGAATTAAAATATTAATTTCACATTCTTAATTAGTTTTATGATTATTTTAATGTAAACTTAATATATATTTAATAAATCAACATATTTCTGTACCGACATTGAAAAACATTCTAATGATGACAAGTGTACTTAAAATGTTGTAATGTTTTCCTTTTAATACATAAGAAACTTGTTTTAAAATTGTTTTTAAATGCTCATTTATTTTAAATATCGTAATTTATATTATAATGTACTTGTCTAATATGGAAAATTTCATGGGAAAATTTTATTTATACACTTTTCTTGGTACCACTTTTCATATATACACTAAGAAGGAGAACATTTTCAAAAATACCTAAATCATTAATTGATAAAAGACAAGAACACCCCTCTCACAATCTAACCTAATTTCTTATCATTTTCTTTGCCGAGAGAAATCTTCGTCGAGCTCAACGACAGAGACGACAACGCGACGAGATTGAGTGATGACGATGGCGACGCGACAAGACCGAGTGACGACGGCGAGGATGAGATCGAGCATCGACGGCGAGGATGAGATCGAGCGAAGACGGCGGCGGTGAGGACGAGATCGAGAAAGCCATTGGAGGAAATAAATCAGAACGCGACTAAAGGAGACAACAAGTAGAAGATGATAAAAAGAGAAAATGAATCTGCTTAAGTCATGAAACCTCAAGTGATAAGCAGAAGCAGATCGTTGAGGAAATCACGGGACTTCCATTTCAGTCTAGAACTATTGTTGTTGCAATCAAAGGAAGAAGACGACAAGAGCAGTTACACAGCGCTGTTGCTGAAAGATATCAAGAATTTCCATGGGGGGGAGAGTAGTCACGATGATGATGAGGAAGATCTGTTTAGTCTTCTTCCGTCTTGTGTTACAAAAGCTTTACAAAATTAATTTATAATACTTTATAAAATATCTACTGCAGACTATAAGTTAATTATAAACTAATTTATAACGTTTTGTAAATCATTTGAATCTAGCTCCAATGGAGTTTGTACTTGCAAAACTCAACCCAATCCACTGCGTACATGCCGAAACAGGCTCAAAATTATCAGTCTTGTGTCTCCTCCACCTCACTCTATTGCTCATAAGGCAGAGCTGAACTATGCCAAACACAAAATGTGAAAGATTTACCACTGTTGCCACCATCTCTGAACCATCTTCTTCTAGTGTCTTGGACAAAGAGATAGTTGGTACTGCAGCCTGAGACTGAAAACAACTGAATCTCAATATCTCAAGATTTATAAATTCTTACAATTTTTTTATAATTCTCATGTAAATGTTTGTAAATTATTTATAATTATTTACAAAATCATTTTCTATCCAAAAGAATCATTATTGTATGTGTAATTATAGAATTCATAAATATTCTGTAATGATTTATATCATCTTATAAGGGTTTATAAGAGCTTTTTCTTTTGTGTTGATGGGTTTAGGACATATTTATAAGAGTTGATAAAATATAAATGAAATATAAATCTATTTATAACAGTTTATAAATATATTTATAAATATATTCCAAAGATTAGAATTTATTAATCTTCATAACACAATTTATAAGAGTTTATAAAATAAGATATGGTCAAATGAAAAGTCTAATTTAGGCACAACTAGATTTTATAAGGGTCTATCAATAATTTATAAGAATATGTAAATGTTTTATACGGGTTTATACAATCATTTATAAGGGTTTATAAAATCATTATTTATAAGAATTTATAAAATCATTTATAAGAGGTAATATAAGAGTTGTATAGGTTTATAAATCAACTAAAAGAGTCTATAACCATTTAGAAAGCCTTATAAAATAATTTATAATGATTTGTATAATAATTTATAAAAATTTATAAGGGTATGCAAATAATTTATAAGAGTTTATAAAAACAATTTATAAAGTTAATACACCATTATGAAGGATTATAAAAAATTTATAAGGGTATGTAAAATCAATGGTAAGAGTATATAAACCATTTATAAAGGCATATAAAACATGTTATAAAATCTATAAACCATTTATAAATGTTTATAATAAAGTTATGAAAGTTTATAAATAATTTATAAAGGGTATGTATACTACTAATAAGGGTTTATAAAAACTTTATGAAAGCTTATATTCAATTTATAAGGAATATTATAAGAGTTGTATAAGTTTATAAATCAACTAAAGAATCTATAACAATTTAAAAAGACTTATAAAATTATTTATAATTGTTTGTATAATAATTTATAAAGGTTTATAAAAGTATGTAAATAATTTATAAGGGTTTGTAAAATTAATTTATAAAGTTTATACACCATTATAAATGATTATAAAACAATTTTGTTTGCTAGATTGTGTTAGCAATGAGATATCTGCAGATACAGCAACCACAGTAGCACCAAACAAGATCAGATTCAAGGTTTATAAAAGTATGTAAATTATTTATAATAGTATATAAACTATTTATAAGGTGTACAGATGATTTATAAATATTTATAAATATTCTAGAGGTTGTTGTAATTGAAGATGCTGGTCACTTCGTTAACCAAGAGAAACTCAAGAGGTCACTGCGCACATCAGTGACTTCTTCNTACTGCGCACATCAGTGACTTTTTCACCAAGCTTCAGGACAACAAGAAAAGCTTCTAGGGTTCTTGGCTGTTGCGTTGCCTCTCAAATAACATTCTTGTTCTTGAAAGTGTTGTACTTCGAGCAGATTATGAATAAGATTTTGATATTATAAAAGCTTAATGTAAGTGACTCAACACACGATGAATCCAGTAGAAACAAAACCTAAACATATTGTCTGAAGCAAGCACACGAGAAGCAACAATTCACTAATGAGAAGCAAACGAGAAGCAACGAGAATAGAGATTTAAGTAAAGAAGCAAACAAACACTCTGAGAATCAAGTTCAAAGACGCAGAGATAATGTTTCTTAAACCTTGAAACCACAGCTCTTCCTCTTTCCTCTGGCCTTCTCAAACTTCCTTCCCTTGGACCGAACATACGGCTTGGAGTGACTGTGTGGCACACCAGGAGCAGGGCCGAAATGCTTCACTGCCTCATGTGAGTTCTCAGGTCCCCTAAGAAGAACCTACACACAAGAAACAAGTTAACTATTAGATGACGTGGATTTTGATAAAATGAAGAAGATCAGTTTTGGTTGAGAGAGATATTATTACAGTGTTCTGTCCCAAAGGAGCTCTGATAGCAAGCTGGTAAAAGAGCAACGACGGGTTTACCATGACAAACTCAACGAAACCGATTCTAGTTGGATGATGATGATCTCCCAGAAGCCTTAGACGTAAAACCTCTCCACACAGCCTCAAAGAAGAGTTTTATGTCCGTTTGAGTGACACCACTAGACTTGTTTCTGCCACTGTTTGCAGATTGATCCTTGGATTGCTTTGCTTTGCTGGTTACAACCTCGTAAATGGTTGGAAGATCATTTATCATCTGGAACAGCCTCATCCTGAAACAAATTCATTCAACTCAGAGGCAAGAAAACTACAAGTTACCACCAAACAATGTGTACAAGAACATAGAACAGTGGGAAGAGAAGGAAAAGTTATACCTCTAGTTTTTATCAAAAGAGAAACGTGCACCAATGTAAAAGGCAGCAGAGATGAGCCAAGAATCCGAGTTAACTGCAATCAGAGAAACCCAGTTTTCCTCTGCCATACCATCCCTTGCGAAGTTGATGCCAAGAGCTGGTTCAGGAAGCTCAGGAGGGACCTCGTCGACAGGGAGATCAACCTCCCATACTCAATTAGAGCCAAACTCCGAGTTCCAACGCTCGATTACTGCCATTGATTTCCGAAAATCATCATATCTTAGCGGTCTCACCTATAAACATTTACACATCCATTCATCAACTCAAAAGAGACTTCAAAATCAATTTGAAAGACAAAGAGTTTAAAAAAGGTTGGTATAATACTTTATTTGCTTGGATGGTGAGAATATCTGCACCGAGTTGTCTGATTGGTATCATTGCAGCTTCAATTCCTTCCCAAATCCAAGTCCTTTTTCTCTTCTCGCCACTCTATCGCAATCATGGCGATTATGCCTCACTTGGCTCATCCCAATGTCTCACTTCCATCACAAAAGCAATCCGCCGACATCTCAAATATCCGATCGTATCCTTAGCCGGAGCTCGCCGGATTCTCACATCACATCGACGAAGAAGATAGAGTTGATAGTCGACGTCGACGTATTTAGTCTTAGGTTTAATTAATTAGGGTATAATGGTCTTTCTATTATTAAATTTTTACTGGTATAAGTGATTAAGATAAAAATGAAAAGTGTACCAAGAAAGTGGTAGTTTAGACAATTTCTCAAATTTTCATCACTCGAATATTTAACATAAATTATAAATACGGCATACATAAATTTAATCCATACATAGAAAATAATATTTTTAAATATCATGATCTAAATTCTAACAATGGCAAGATAATCAATGCATTTTACCAAGAAAAAAAAGAAAGAATAATTAATGCGTTTTACTATAAAAAAAAAGAATAATTAATGCGTTTTACCAAAAAAAGAAAAGAATAATTAATGCGTTTTACCAAAAAAAAAAGGAAAAGAATAATTAATGCGTTTAGTTAAGGAAATATGCTTTGTTGCTAGTTGCTTCACTCCCCAGCTCACACGCAACCTTAACGCGTTTAAAAACGCGTTATTACGTCACTCCTTTATCTCCCTTATTTATAGATTCCATAAACCATAACAAACCATTCGTCGTTCTCTTTCTTCTCCACCACACGCTTATTTATTTGGTTACTCTCAGATTCTCATCTGTTGCAATGTCCAAGAACAACGGCGGAGCTCGTAGCTGTCTAGGTTCGATGGACGACATCCGCGTCGTCTTCCAGCGATTCGACAAAAACGGAGACGGAAAAATCTCCGTCGACGAGCTCAAGGAGGTGATCCGCGCTCTCAGCCCCGCCTCGTCGCCGGAGGAAACAGTGAAGATGATGAAACAGTTCGATCTGGACGGAAACGGATTCATCGACATGGACGAGTTCGTCTCTCTTTTCCAGATCGGAATGAACCAAGGAAGCGGAGGAGGAGGAGGAGGGAACAGCAAGAACGATCTGAAGGAAGCGTTCGAGCTGTACGATCTGGACGGTAACGGGCGGATCTCGGCGAAGGAGCTTCACTCGGTGATGAAGAATCTGGGGGAGAAGTGTTCTGTTCAGGACTGCAGGAAGATGATTAGCAAAGTTGATACGGATGGTGATGGTTGCGTTAACTTCGAGGAGTTTAAACTGATGATGAACAACGGCGGAGTTTGATTGATGAGATCGTTGTATTAGGGTTTGTTTGTATAGAGGAAAGCTAGAAAAGTTCGGTTTTATGTTCTCTGGTTTGATTTTAGGCTGCTTGCTTTCTTTTGAAGTTTTTTTTTTTTTGACTTTATGTGCTACAACATCCCTTCTTCACTATTAAGATTGTTCTGATGGGCCTGACTTGCTAATCTAATGTTCCAATCTTGTTTCGACTTTTCCAATTGCAAAATTCAAAGGAATATGGGATGTGAGATATTTATATTATTAGGATTCGAAGATATGAAATTATGTGTATGGTGGAGTTAGTTTTTCGTTTTCTCCAGCTGATTCTATATCGATTCGAAGATGAAAATACAATTTGGAATACTAAAACTGGCCGAAAACGAAAATATCCCCAAAAACCAGATCCTAAACACAGGGACTAAAACCCAAACATGGGGTACTTAAAGAAAAAGATTAAGTCAGAAACTTGCACAGTTACACTAGAATTAAAAATATTTGAGACTGAAGAAGAAGATAAAGTCCAAACATCCAAAAACCACCAGAAGCTTACGAGGATACAGCCAGACAAACTAAGGATGAATCCCCTTCCTGTTATTCGAGGAGACCATTTTACAAAAAACCTTTACTTGATGTGTTAATAACCACAATGCTATTACTTAGGTATCATCTTTATAATCATTTTCAGCCCATTTATTTTAAAAGATATGATTTACTAGAATAATTACAATGAAATGCCACTGGACATATTTGATTTGTTATATCATGAACTTTTAAACATGTAATCAATTATTGTTAGTAGACACATTAAATTAAAATAACCGGACCGTTTAATCATCATTTTGGTTGTCGCTATCGTTCCTTTAGATAAAAAAACGTACTCAATCTAAATTTTATTCTGGCTGATTTTGTTATATCTTTCTTATTAAAACAGAAACATTCTGTTGGACCTAACATTTATTTTGTAAGTTTTTAAATTAAATACACATTTATACTTTATAGTTAAACATATATTAAGTCACTAATGTTCCTTTCTTTATACTACTATTCATGTTTCCAAACAATATACTTATTTCTTTATACTACTATCAATGTTTCCAAACAATATATTTTTTATACTATTATCAATGTTTCCAAATAATACAATAATTAATCTTAGTTATTTTATATCTATCATTTTCTCTTTAAAATTTTGTAGAAACGTCATAATTTCATAAATTGCAAAATACTGAACTTTAAAATTTTGATTATAAGATTACAAATTATGAAACTATTACAATTTAAATCCAATTAGATTACATATCGGTCATCCATCAGTTCAATCGGTTAGTCTCGGGTTTTAGTGACTTTTTAATATGAATATTTTAAAAACATAAATTAAATTGTCAGATCTCCGGATTAACCGGTATAATCACAATCGGGTTGAATTTAAAAAAACTGATTTAAATGCAAAAATATTTTAAATACACACTCTTTAAAAATAACCAAAATATTTGTTAAATTATTAGTGAAATTTTTCATCGTAAAATATCCCGCGCTTCAAAAGCGCGGGTCAAAATCTAGTACTAGATTAAACCAGTTTTTTTTTTCAGAATTTTTTCAGTATCAACAACTGTGTATGTTTAATTATTCATATGGTCTATCTTTTTGGTCAAATAATAATTGGTTAATCTATTGTCCGATTTAGGTTTCTTACTGTACATAAGTCTTCTCATATTTCCAGCATTAGTCTCATTGGTGAAAATCAATAATATATTGTTTAATTTCACGTTTTTGTAAGACTTGGATTAATACATTTTTTTGGTCCAGGAGAGTAATCAAACAAAAAAAATCATATCATACAATTTGTGATATTATATATTATATTAAATTTAAGTTGTATATTTATTTTCGTATTGTGGATTATCGACAATTTTTTTGAATCATAATTTGTCCGTGAACATACATAGTGACATTATATATTATATTTTATTAAATTGTATATGACTTTTATCTTACTCATAAATATTACTTATAACTTATATATACGACGTTAAGTACCAACATATACGTTATATAGTGTCAATTCTTTATATCTAATCTATTAAAACTGAAGTACAATTAGCATTTAACCCTAAATTTTGCACAAAAATTACAATAATATGCCATTGGTGTTAAACACAGTGTTTTGATTTTAAATTAAACCCACCCGACGATTGGATTTTAAATTAACCAGAAACGTAACTTCCTCGGTTTTCTACGTCTATTAAACCAATTGATCATACATTTACCTCCTCTGTTTCCTATATGAAAGTTAAATGTATTTTAATATATAAAAATATTAATATTAATAAATTTAAATACAGTTTCATATCTAACACACTAAATCAAATACAATTACAAACTTTGGAAAATGTGTTTTCATATACTACACCAGTATCAGATTAATATCTCGATTTGTGTATAATAATTCTGAAGCAAACCGAATGCAATCACTTGTATAACCTCTTCAGTTTTTTTTTTTCCTTTTCGGAAAAGAGCTTGCTAATATAACCTCTTTAGTTATCATTAATTAGCTTCTTTAGTTATCATTAATTAGCTCTACAATCTAAAAAGAAAGTATTTTGAATGTGAATTGACTACAAATTTCTTTAAGGAAATGTGTTCGATACTGGTCAGAAAAAAATCACTAACCTTCTATAACAACGCCTATATTTCAGCTATCACATTAACAAATAATGAAATCAATCATTCTTAACACAATCTTTTTTCAAATAAACACAAAATATACCTATATACTATCTAGGGGTGGGCGTTTGAGTATTTAGATATAGAGAAATAATATCCATTAGAGTATTTCTATACTTCGGATCAGATTCGGGTATTTTTAGTTTGGGTTTGGTTATTTCGAGTCGGTTTTGGGTATTTAGATTTTGAACAGAAAAAATTGAATTTTTCATTGCTCATCCCCCTTTAACTTAACTGGTTTCTTTAATTTTAAATTGATTAAATGATTAATATATTTGGAGATAAATTTTAAAAATAAAAAGACACTAATTTAGTTATTGTTTTGGAATTTTCGATATAATTTTTATTGATGCACGAAACAAAAAGTTTGACATGTTGAAAGAGTGAGTAGCAATCCATAATTATATGTATATTATCTGATCTTAAACTATGTGTAACATTAATAAAAATATTTTGAATAAAATGAGATAAGTAAACTAGAAATATAAAGTTAAATATATATATATATAATTATCTCTGAACATATATTCGAGTTCAGATATTACCCGTTCAGGTTCGGATTTCAATCTTTTCTAACTCAATAACCATTCGGATATTTTTCTACTTTGGTTGGGATTTCGGTTCGGGTTTTTCGAATCGGGTTCGGGTGCGGCTTCGGATATCAGATAAAGTCCTCATATCACATTATTTGAAAGTAAATGATTTATATATTTTCTAAATAGATTATATATAATTAAATATATATGAATATTTCTTTAGTAAAAGAAATCAGAATCATTTGCCATTTTATTGTTACACATCTATATCTCTAATCTTTCCTTTTTAAGAAATCTAATATCTCTAATCTTATGTCAAAAATGATTATAACTACTTTAAAAATATATTCCCTTTTGAAAACGTGTAAATCACACTTGAGCAATATTTTACCAAAGATTTTTTGTTTAACTTACACATTCATATATATACATATATTTCATTCCTATAAAATTGACTCTCGATCATGCTCTCACATAAACGACGTATCTTCTAAAACAACTTTTATTATTTTCAAAAATTTTAAAACCTTTCAAAACTGGATAGCAAATTCAAATAAAATTATTTCATTGTGGAGACATAACCCTTTCTATCGAGGAAATAGATGTAAAAGTGTGCAACCGAGATCCACCATAAAGAAAAACTTACTAATTTATATATTTTAGTTTAGTACAATATATATAGACTAAAATCATATTAAATATTGACTACATGGTAAGTGTTATAACTTTATACAGCTAATCATATATTCAAAATTATGAACAATACCAAAATTTATAAAATATCCGCGCGGACGCGCGGGTCAGAATCTAGTATCTTTTAAAAAAGAAGCTATATACCAAAAATAACTGTATATATGCCTTACAAAGTTTTTCGTACAGCCGGTCAGGTTGATATAATTGATTCTCGATTACTTTGAACCCGTATATATGTTGTAAATTCGATTTTTGGTAAATAGCTTCTCATATATCAGAGAAATCAACGACGATTTGAAAAAGTATTTCACATATATAAGAAGATATATTTGACGAGATCTCTTGAATCCTTTTAGTTAAGCACTAAGACTTTGTACAAAGTAATCAACATAAATGTTGATTGACAATTTATGATTTCAATAATAATTTGTCGATTCCTTAATATCTCATTTCAAAATTCCTTCCTATTTGTTGAATATTTAATTATAATACTTCCCAAATATATCTTAAATTTAAAACTGAAATTTAGGGATTATTAATACTAAATTTAAGAGAGAATATTTGTTTCGTTTCGAATTTATGTCCAATTGTCCTATTTAATTTGGAAAGTTATCTTTTTTTTTTGAAAAAGAATTAGAAAGTAATATTATTTACTTGAAATTACATTAATTCGTCCATAATTTTTATGTACTATGGAAACATTTGAAATTTAATGAAATCATGGGCATTGCAATTGTAGCTTTTTTTCCAGCACAGTAATCAAACAAAAAAAAATTATATCATACAATTTGTGATATTATATATTATATTGAACTTAAGTTGTATATTTAAATTTCGTTTTGTGGATTATCCACAATTTTTTTTGAATTATAATTTGTCTGTGAACATACATAGTGACATCCCCTTCTTATTATTTAAGAGAACTTTTAGTAAACAATATTTGTCTCATGTGTTAATAACAATAGTGTCATTATTAGATGTTACCATGAGAATCATCCTCATAGCCTTTAGTTAATAAGCCATTCTTGCCTAAACTATTTACATATAATTCCATTGTCATATCCCCTTCTTATTGTATATCTTTCATACATAAAAGTTGGACACATTATTGTCCAAAAAAAAAGTTGGACACATTATAGAATGTTAAAAAAAACGTTTCCGTTCCCCGATTAATGAAACTATGTGAATTAATCGGACACATTATAGATTTTTTTTCAAGTCTCACATTTGTAGTGCTTTCTGATCCCGTTGAATGTGCTTTCATCTTTTTATTTTCTTTGCTTTTGAAACACACAAATATAATATTTATTATTTTATAATATGCAAAAAATATAACATAAATAATAATACGTAAAATACTATGTTCCTAAAATCATAATATATTTGCTCATATTTATGTTATTTTAAAAAAATGGATATGTGATATTGTCTTCTTAGTCATGAAATAGTCACTATTTTTTTTTGTTTTAAACATTTGATGTGACATTATTTTTTGGTCGGTATATTATATTAATGCGTATATATAATCCATTATTTTTTTATTCATGTTATTTGTTCATATTCAAAACAAACAATGGAAAAAGTGGAATCATTTTTGCTAACTTTGATTTTCTTATTCACATTTAACTTCTCTTTGAAAATTTTCAAAATCAATGCAAGGTTTCTATTTAGAATTCTAATCAGCATTTAAATTTTAGTCCAAGATTTGCATTACATAACAAGAAATCAAGCATGTAATCATTCGATCTATATGTGGGTAAAAAAAATCTATATGTAGTCAAGATATGTATGATATTATGGAAACATAAATTTCGAAAGTGTCGATCGTTTTATACTTTATACTATAAAACGTTGTATGATATTATGGAAACATAAATTTTGATATTATACTTTATATATAAGTTAGTGGGTAGTTTATTATTTTACAAAATTTTGATATTATGGAAACATAAATCATCCGCGCTTTCGATATTATACATTAGTTTTCTATTAGTTATTATTAATTTTATGATATTTTATTTACTTCAAAATTAAACTCTCAAATTTTTTATATTCGACTAAAATAAATAAGGGAATACTATATTTATATATATATATATATATGTATATAGACAATCTCTTAATTTAAGCCCAAGATTTTTTAACTAAGCAATCAACATAAATGCTAATAGATAGACAAATAATTTTGACCATATAAATTATTAGATTCTTTAATATGGTCAAATCTCATAGTTAATATTTTTTCAAATTTGTTAATTTTTACTTATAATACTTAAAAAATTAAATTATAAACTAAAAGTTAGGTATTATTCGGATTAAAATTTAGGCGATAAAATATTCGTTTTCTTTCAAATCAAAGTGAAATTAACCATGTGAGTTATTAATCTGTTCTTGGGTTAATGTTTACTAATGAAATAAGAAATAAATAGAACCAATTAATATCATTTTCCAAATATTCTGAATTATATTGAAAATAATAATTTACTTGGTCGTTAATTTTCAAATTTATTTATTTTAATTTATATTTAAAATAAAAATAATTATAGAACTAACTAATACTTTACAAAAGTATTAGTTACAATTTTTTTTAAAAAAATATTAAAAATGTGAATATCAATCTATATGTTATCATAAAAAGTTAGTGACATATATATTACATATTTTACGTGTTTTTTACATCATCTCAATCTCTTTCTGACTAAACTTGGTATGCAATTCTATATTTTTGAGAGAAATAAAGACACCTACTATTTTTTATAATACATTACAAATCATAAGTCATAATCATGTCATTAATTGTGCCTATATTAATTCAATTTTATGGTTTAGGCGATTCACAATGTCAATCATGTCATTAACATTCTTAATATTATGAATCGATATTACGAAGTACATAAAATTCAAAAAGAAAATTTATAATAAATTTATATCCTTTAACTTAAACAACAATTGTAAAGTAGCGAGTCAACCATTTCCTCGTAAAGTAGCGAGTCAACCATTTCCTCGTAAAAACGAAGTAAAGATTTCGTCGTAAGTTCCTCGCCGCATTTCCTCATAAAATCCTCGCGGGCTTTCCTCGTAGAAACCACGCGATGCATTCGTCGTTAATTACACGTAATTTCCTTGAAAAGAAATCCTCGTAAATTTGATGTAACTTCCTTGAAATATATTCCTCGTAAACTCCACGTAGATTCCTTGAAAAGCTTTCCTCGTAAATACCTCGTAAATTCTTCGGTTAGCTTTCGACGTAAATAACTCGTATAATGCGAATTTTTCGAATTAATAAATAATATTGATAAATTTAATAATTATTAATTTAGTTTAGTAAAAATATTTAAATATTTGTGGTTTATAAATAAATTTTAAATAAAATTCAAATGCAACAAAATATTATATATATAAATAAGTTTTTGATTTTATAATACATAAACCGAAAAAAAACTAAGGCCCGTTCATCGCCTCGTAGAATTCCTCGCTCCTCCTCGTAACATCCTCCTCGTCATGTGTGTCCGATGACTCGCCTGGAATGGGATTTTGTTGTTTCATGTTCCTCAACAAAGTTTCCCATTCCGGATTTGTGGCCATTATAACGTCGATGAAGGCCTCGAGTCCACTCACACGGAACCGCCGGCACCTGAAGAAGAACCTGGCGGGTCTAACTAACTACCAGGCTCACCGAACATGTCTCTGTAGTGAGCAGTAAGCAAGTTCTTGCGAACCTGCAAAAATATATTTTTTGAGTTTATGATCATCAATAATAAAAAATCTATCATCAATAATTAAAAAATCTATCTAACGAACATAAATTCCGTAAACCTATCTAAATTCCATAAACTAACTACCTAATATACTAAACTAATTATGGGGAGCAAAGAAATTACCATTTCGAAGGAGAGAGGAATGGGAGAGGAGTTGGAGAGGAAATGGGGAGGAATTGGAGAGGAAGTTGGGACGAATGGAGAGTGTGAGGTTTGGGTTGTATATATAACTTACGAAGGCGTCGCAATTTCCTTGTAGCTTTACGAGGAATTAAAGAGGCCCGTCTTTTATTTCCTCGTAAAATCCTCGTAAACTTACGAGGAAATTGCGAGGCCCGTCCCAAATCCAACGACGAATAAGCGAGGCCCGTCTTTCTGGTCCTCGTAAATGCCTCGTAAATTACGAGTTTTTAACGAGGTAAATTTCTAAACCTCTAAAATCAGAAACGCCAAACCCCAAACCCTAAACCTCATCTTTCTTATATTCTACTTCATATATTACAAACATATCTTCCGTTTAACCTCAATATCTTCTTAATATTTCAAAACTCAAAATTTAAAACCACAATTCTTTAACTTCTAATATCAATCTCTTCTTTCTAATATAAACTTATACAAAATCAAATTATTTATTTTGCAACAAAAATATAATCTTTTGAAGATTTGAAAATATAATCTTTTGAAAATTATAAAATTATTAATGGGGTTTGGAGTTTGGGATTTAGACAAAATAGAAGAAAGATGGGGTTTGGGGTTTAGGGTTTAGGGGTTTAGACAAAATATCTCGTTAAAACCTCGTAAACCCACGAGGAAATTACGAGGAAATAAAAGACGGGCCTCGGTAATTCCACGTAAGCTTACGAGGCCTTTACGACGATTTCGTCTTACGTGGAATTAACGAGGCTCGCATTTTTCTTTTTTTTTTATTTCGTCGTTATTTTCTTGTTAACTACGAGGAATTAACGAGGTATGTTTTCTAAACGCCTAAAATCTAAAACCCCAAACCACAAACACCATCTTTCTTATCTTCTACTCTTCATTCCAAACCTCAAACCTCAATATTGGTGAGTGTGAGGTTTGGGTTGTATATATAACTTACGAAGGCGTCGCAATTTCCTTGTAGCTTTACGAGGAATTAAAGAGGCCCGTCTTTTATTTCCTCGTAAAATCCTCGTAAACTTACGAGGAAATTGCGAGGCCCGTCCCAAATCCAACGACGAATAAGCGAGGTCCGTCTTTCTGGTCCTCGTAAATGCCTCGTAAATTACGAGTTTTTAACTAGGTAAATTTCTAAACCTCTTAAATCAGAAACCCCAAACCCTAAACCCCATCTTTCTTATATTCTACTTTATATATTACAAACATATCTTCCTTTTAACCTCAATATCTTCTTAACATTTCAAAACTCAAAATTTAAAACCACAATTCTTTAACTTCTAATATCAATCTCTTCTTTCTAATATAAACTTATACAAAATCAAATTATTTATTTAAATTTTCTATTTTGCAACAAAAATATAATCTTTTGAAGATTTGAAAATATAATCTTCTTAACATTTCAAAACTCAAAATTTAAAACCACAATTCTTTAACTTCTAATATCAATCTCTTCTTTCTAATATAAACTTATACAAAATCAAATTATTTATTTTGCAACAAAAATATAATCTTTTGAAGATTTGAAAATATAATCTTTTGAAAATTATAAAATTATTAATGGGGTTTGGAGTTTGGGATTTAGACAAAATAGAAGAAAGATGGGGTTTGGGGTTTAGGGTTTAGGGGTTTAGACAAAATATCTCGTTAAAACCTCGTAAACCCACGAGGAAATTATGAGGAAATAAAAGACGGGCCTCGGTAATTCCACGTAAGCTTACGAGGCCTTTACGACGATTTCGTCTTACGTGGAATTAACGAGGCTCGCATTTTTTTTTGTCGTTATTTCCTTGTTAACTACGAGGAATTAACGAGGTATGCTTTCTAAACGCCTAAAATCTAAAACCCCAAACCACAAACACCATCTTTCTTATCTTCTACTCTTCATTCCAAACCTCAAACCTCAATATTGGTGTGTTTAAAATGATGTTGAAACTTCCATATTTATAGAAAATTTTCGAATCTGGTAGTTGAAGTTTTGCGAGGAATAGGTAGGTAGCAAAAAAAAAATGTGCTTTAGTATTCCTCGTTAAAATCACGTAAAACATTTCCTCGTAAAGAAGACGCGAATTTACGTTGTGTTTACGAGGAAACTCTATTTCCTCATTTCCTCGTAAAGATGATGCAAGCTTTACGTGGTTTAAACGAGGAAAGAGAATTTCCTCGTTAAAACCACGTAACTTTACGTTGTTTTAACGAGGAAATATTTTCTTCGTTACTTTACGAGGAAATAACGACGTTTTATTATTTCTTTGTAATTTTCTCGTAAAGTCGACGTAATTTTACGAGGATTTTATTTATTCATTAATTTTCTCGCCAAAGTGTTGTTTTCTTGTAGTGCAAGACCTTGAGATTAAGAAATCTCAATAAATGTTAATAGATTAATAATGTTATTGTTCATCAATTTTCATATGAATCAAAAAAATAGGTTATGACCGTAATTTAACCAAATTCGATTAAATATTAAATTTAAGTTTCATATGAAAATTTAAATAACACTATTCTAAGAAAATATAGATATTAAGGAAATTAAATTTTACCGTAATTTATGCAATATTGAAAAATAGAAAACTGATATACACAATCATCATAACGCATTTTGGTTTCGGTTAATATAAAAAAGGTTACTATAAATTTATTTAAATTCTCATAACTAATTAAAAATCACACACAGAATTTTGGGGATTTAATTGAAAAACATTATTAAATAAGTTTTTAAAATAATTAAACAAAAATCTAACTAATTACACAAGTTGTAAATTACTCTTATAGATTTACTTTCATAAAATTTACTTCAATTATACCTTACCAATTACACAAGTTTTTTAAAAAATTGAAGCTTATTTTCTATAATATGCACAATGTCCTTCAATCTTTCATTATATAACATGTATGTAATATTTGTGACTAAAACATTTACCATTTTAATATCAATAGATTAAAAATTTTAATCTCTATTTAGTTCGTTCACTCCGTGCAAGGCGCAGATATCATCTACTAACCAATAAAGAACAACCAAATCGAAAGACAGAAGAGATATGACCACCATATGAAACAGCATAATGAGAGAGGCCAGTATAATGTCCCCAATTCACACCATTCACCGAAGAGAAGCTAATAACCAATCAAGATCCTCAAAATGACTCACTGTTGCTGATATAGACCAAGGACCCATCAAACTCCGAAACAACAAGAATCAATTGGAAAAGCCAAGACTGATTGAAGACCAAGGTGGGATGAACATAGCTGATATGCCAACTTAGTTCTATTGCTGACATGTGTCGGAAGGAAGGAAGAGAGAGGTAAAACATTATATACATATGTATTTTGATAGTTAATACATATGCATTATTATTGGAAATCTCATTGGTCCTGTATTTTTATTAATAGTTAATTAATATTTAATATTTACATACTAAGAAATATGGGTATGTTTTTAATGTTTTTAATAGTTAATTAATATTTACATACTAAGAAATATGGGTATGTTTTTAATTTACCATGCCATAAAATAATAATATTATATGAGTATCTCTTATAATCATTGTTTTTTTAACTGATCTCTTATCTCATAGTTTTAAACACCTCTCAGAATTTATATTAACATTTTAATTGTTTTGAGGATTTTTCTTTCATCTTAGGGATGTAAATGCTCTATAAATTCAACCGCTATTGGTGCAAGTCCGAGTCTAATATCTCACTGCAAAAAGACAGAAGAAACCTAGTTGGAAAATAACAAACAAACCATCCAAACGCACATAAAACATGGCATATAGACCTTGAACTTACGAAACATAGATGCCATAAGAAAAACACAACAAAAGAGAGTGTGATTTTTTTTTTTATAAATAACAAATTTCATAAACTAATATCTGAAGTCCAATACCAGGTTTTGAGCCTCAATTGGAAAAAAAAATGATAGACATTGGTAAGCATGGAACTTGAATTATCAGGGGTGCGCAGTTTGAATTTTGCCATCTCATAGCCGCCCGCCCCTCCCCTCCCCCAAATTTTTAATGATTTGTCGTGGTTATACTTCAGAGGCTTACTCGTCTCCGCGATTGAGAATTCCAGTTTTTTTTAATATGATTACAGTACATGATGCAAGACACGTCCAAAACATTCCCTATGTTGTCTTATCGAGTTGTGACAAAGAATACGGATAATGAGCAATTGTAAAATAGATTGGCATACTGGAAATTTAATTATGGTTTAAAAATGTGAGGGGGCAAATGAACTTTGAATGAGTTGCAAATCTTGCCTTCCCTTTCATTTTTTTTGTTTGTTTGACTATTATTTCTTTTAGCTAGTTTCCCTTGATTGATTAAACACTATAAATGCTAAATGCACCTCTCTTCTTCGAAAAAACGTTGTGAGCACAAACTACTGACATTGCTGATTCAGAAAGAGGTAACTTGTGTTATCTTATAATTTTGGTTTTTCTGCTTTGATCTGTTTATTTTTACATTGATTTGGTGACTTGAATTTGGTCTAAGATCTATATATGTAATCAAGATTAAGAAGCTCTCCAAATTATTATATGATCTTGTTTTCAAGGACATCCTTTATTGTTACTTGTTATGGGCTTCTTCAATTCGAGGATTCAATCCTTGATAGAACCGTCTGTACATGATATCTTCCGCAATGTTCTTAGATCTTAAAATATTCCATCGATCGTATTCATTGGTGATCGTCAAGTTTCGTTAAGACTGAATTGAAATATGTTTTCTGTGCAGGAAATATGAAAATATACATTTGGTCTAAGAATCTAAACATTTAATTCAGAAACTTCTGGTTTAAACATTTAATTTAAAGACTTAATTAACGTCCAAACTGATGCAAAATCTAAACATTTGTTTTCAAAATGTTATTTTCAACTTAGATATAACATTTGTTTTAGATCAATTATACACACCATTCTTTTCTTGTTGAGAATGGAAACGTCATTAAGTACTGGAGAAACAGTTGTGTCTGCCTCTTTTATTATCTAGTAATTTGTTTCAATTTTTGGACCAACAAATCCAGCATATCAGGGTTTCTTTGTTGAATAATGTTGACAGGAAGTATGGCATGCATGAAGCTGGGATCAAAATCAGATTCTTTTCGGAAACAAGGCCATGATTGGTATATTCACTTGATCTCTCTAATATTAGTGTATGTTGTTCCAATTTTTTGGGTCTTCTAGATTTTTTCCTTCGGTGCACAAAAAAAAAGAAGATTTTTTCCTTCTAATGGCCTCAGAAATTAGGGGTGGGCATTTCGGTTTAGTTTCGGGTTCGGTTTGAGTTCGGTTTGGTTTGGGTAATTTGGGTTTAATAAAACTCAAACCAATTAAAACCAAAGTAGCTTTGTTTTGGGTTTGGTTTGGGTTTAATTCGGTTCGGTTCAGTTCGGTTTGGTTTAGATTTAGTTCGGTTTACATTATTATGATCTAGTTTGGTTCGGTGTAATACGGTTTGGTTATAAAATATGAAGGTATCAGTTTTATATTTTTATTAAAAAATAATCAACTCATAAACGATAGAGTGAGAATATAAAAACTTATGTTACATGATTTATATATAATAATATTATTTGAATCGTATTTATAATTTTTTTTAAAAATATGGAAATTATGAAAAAATGAAAAACGAAACTTTAACTAAAATTTACAATATGTTAATATATATATATATATATATATCATATATATTTTTACTATATATATATATTGGATTATCGGTTTGGTTTGGTTTGGTTCGGTTTGAACCCAAACCAAACCAAACCATTCGGGTTGAGTAAAACGTGAACCAATTGGGTTACATAAAGAACACGGTTTGGTTTGGTTCGGTTTAACTTCGGTTTGGTTGGTTCGGTTTGGTTCGGTTTGGGTTTTTTGCCCACCCCTATCAGAAATGGACTGATGTCTGACTTTGTTTTCTTCGATTTTTGTTCATTTATTGCAGGTTTTGCACAACTGGACTTCCAAGTGATATCGTCGTTGAAATTGGAGAAATGTCTTTCCATCTCCACAAGGTAAATTTGACTCGATCATAACAACTATCTCTTGTTTTTTTTTTCTGAATTAATGTCTAGAGGTTCTAAATCCGAAGGCCCATATATTTCCTATCGCAAGGTACAAAGCATTTTAGATTAACTCTGTTCAAGAGAGTAGACACTTCCCAACAAGTTAATTCAAACAGAACACATTGTTGATACATAGCAGTACAGATCACTTAATGTCGGAGTACACATTTTTGATACATAGCAGCAACAGATTAGTATGACACACACTCTCATAGCAGTACATATTAATCTGTTGCTGCAAATACCAATGCAACAGTGGTGTTTAATTTGCTGTTCCTCACGCTTGCTTATTTGCTGAAATTTTTTTGTGAGAAAATAAATATTTGGTTTCTACAAAAGACATTCAGTATCTGACAGTCAGAATTCTGACATTTATTGTAGAAATCAGTCTCTACAATTTCTTATAGCTTTTTTTTTGCTTTATTGTGTAGTTTCCTTTGCTCTCTAGAAGTGGAGTCTTGGAAAGAAGGATTGCAGAGGCATCTAAAGAAGGGGATAATGATAAATGTCTCATTCAGATTTCTGATTTTCCTGGTGGAGACAAAACGTTTGAGCTAGTCGCCAAGTTCTGCTACGGTGTGAAGCTCGAACTCACTGCCTCGAACGTTGTAGGCCTCAGATGCGCTGCTAAGCATCTCGAAATGACAGAGGAGTTTGGGGAAGGAAACCTAATTTCCCAAACCGGAAAGTTTTTCAATCAAGTCATCTTCAAAAGCTGGAAATATTCAATAAAAGCGCTTCAATGCTGCGAAGAGGTCCTCAAGTACGCTGATGAATTCAACATCACCAAGAAATGCATTGAATCACTAGCCATGAGAGCATTGGCAAATCCAAACTTGTCTGTGGAGCATGGTGGGCCCATGCAGAGTCCAGGTGGCAGCTTTTTATGGAACGGAATAAGCACAGGGGCTAGACCTGAGCACACTAGCTCAGATTGGTGGTATGAGGATGCGTCCACGCTTAGTTTTGCTCTTTTTAAGAGACTTATCACGCTCATGGATTCCCGAGGCATAAGAGATGATATCATCGCCGGTTCCCTAACCTATTACACCAGAAAATACTTGCCTGTCTTAAAACGGCAACACAGTGGTAGTTCTTCAAGCACACCTTTGAGCTCGGAGAGTCATGTATTGTCCGAAGAGGAGCAGAAACACTTGCTTGAAGAGATCCAGGAGCTTGAGCTTCCATGTATCAAAAAAGGTTTAGTTCCGACCAAGTTTTACGTAGACATGCTTATAATCGCCAAGATTCTGAAAGCTAGTCCGAGCTGCATAGAGAGTTTGCAGAAGCGGATAGGGATGCAGCTTGACCAGGCGGCGTTAGAAGATCTTGTAATGCCAAGCTTTTCTCATACTATGGAGACTCTATATGACGTTGACTCTGTGCAAAGGATCGTTGACCAGTTTTTCAGTAAGGATCAGACTATGCACGTAGGGGCTAGCTCCTCGTGTTCTTCAGTAGAAGACGGATCCCCACAGTCAATGACAGCGGTTGCTAAGCTGATAGATGGGTATCTTGCTGAAGTTGCTCCTGATGTCAATCTCAAGATTGCAGAGTTCCAAGCTTTAGCTGCTTCTGTTCCTGAATACGCCAGGCTCTTAGATGACGGGCTCTATCGTGCAATAGACATTTACCTAAAGGTAGGGCTATTCAATATTGTTTTTTTTTTTTAATTGTTTTAAGGGTTTTTTTGCCAAATAATTAAAAAATAGGAAATTAGATTTTGAGAGATATTCCATAGGCAATCAAAACATGTCACACTTGTGTAAAAAATTATTATTTTTTAAATAAATTTAACATAATATTCAAAAAAAAAAATGAGTGATAGTATAGAAAGATAGGAAGAGCAGTAGGAGAGAAAGTGAAGTTTGTTTTAGTTAGTGAATTTGGAGGTTTTTGTATATATATTATATAGAGACAGATTCCCTTTTTAATTTAATATTTTACCAAAAAGTAAAATAGTATTGTTTTTTCTTTAAACAGAGGCATATTAATTGTTTTTCATGTTTTGATGATTTTTAGCATCATCCGTGGTTAGCGGAAACAGAAAGAGAGGATCTTTGTAGGTTGTTAGATTGCCAAAAGCTCTCTTCGGAAGCTTGCACACACGCAGCACAGAACGAGAGATTGCCTCTAAGAATAATAGTCCAAGTGCTCTTCATTGAGCAGCTTCAGCTCAAGGCCTATGTAGCTGGATACTTCCCCGGTTCAGATGGCGGGTCAAGAAAGTTAGGAAGCGACGGATTTTCAGGAGAATCAACCAAAGGAGGAGGATGGGAAATCGCAGTAAGAGAGAATCAAGACCTGAAAGTTGGAATGGATAGAATGAGAATGAGGGTTTGCGAGTTAGAGAAAGAATGTTCAAATATGAGAAAGGAGATTGAGAAACTCGATAAGACAACAAAGGGTGACGGTGCTCCTGGAAGAGGTAGCAAAACGTGGGAAAACGTTTCTAAGAAACTCGGGTTCGGTATTACGCTGAAGTCACATCAAATGAGCAGTGCTCAAAAAGGATCAAATTTAAAGTCTAACAACGAGAATGTGAAGATATAAAAGCTTAAGGATGTCAAAGTACGTCATGAGAACATTGAGAAGCATAAAAAGCTTTGAACATTAGTCAGGAAATGTGAAAAATGGAAAAAGTTTCACGTATTGGTTGCCATGTGATTGTTTAGCTTTTAAGAAGAAAAAGAAGTGTTTGTTGTTTAAATGTGTTTATCTTCTCTTTCACGACGAAACTATTATAATTGTCTCTTCATAATTTCAATTTAGATTTGTGGTGGCTAATTGAGATTTTCTTTTGCTCGGTTATTTATTGATTTCAAATAAGGGTGATAAAAAAACAGAACCGCAATACAGAATCAAACAGACTCGAAAAAAAACTAACCAAACCTTGTGAATTACCTAATTGGATACTGAAATTTTGTACCCAAAGAATCAGAACCGCATCCGTATCGATTGAGAATCGAATAATACCCATATAGAACCTGATGAAAAATCCTTATACACATACTTTATACGTTTATATCTTTATAGTTTATATTTTATACATTTGCCTTTTTTTATTGATCAGCATTTAATTTATACGAGAACCTTATATTTTTGGATGTTTTATTCTTACGGTTTGGATTTTGGTTTCTAAATGAAGAAATCATTTGAATGTTATTTTGGTATCAGTTTCGATTCGTTTATTTGTAAGTACATCAGATTAATTTTCATAATATGGTTACAAAGTAACCATATAGAACCAAACTCCATTGGAACCTTTTTCTGGTTCTAATATGGTTATCAAAATTCAGGAACTGAAAGAACCGAGAACCAATCCGATCTGACCCAATATTTGCATGGTTCTTTAATAGTCACCAAACTTCAAGAACCGAAAGAATTGACCCAAACCGAACTGACACCCACCCCCTAATAATTTAAAAGTTTGAAAAAATTCGAGAACATTCAAGTTTAGTAAGATCCATCTCGAAACAAATGAGTTCATTTCTCTTTCTAAAAATTTGAAATGATTGGTTGGGACAACTGAGATAACTACTACAACTGAAACAATTAATAGAATTGGAACAACTAACAAAGCTGATACAATTAGTACAACTAAGGTCAATAATACAATTGGAATTAAAAAGGGAAACATTTGCAAACATATTCAAGCTGGTTTGAAAGTAAAACTCCAGATGTTAATTGTGTTTCGATTCTGTGACTCTTATGTGTTTGAGGATGTTGTTTGTATTTGTGTAACGTTTGAGATGTTATTTTGTTTAGTAATACTAGATATGACTGTGATATGCCAAAAAAAAAGTTTTTACTGAACTATTTTACAAATTTAGAGGTGCAACAATAGTATGTAGGATCAAATCCACAGAGATTCAAGATCATTAAACACATGTTTGATAAGTTCATAAAATCCTTAAATCAAATTTGTTTCCAGTATTTTGTTCTTCTAACATTAAATCAGGAAATCAATAACACTTTATATCTACCAATTATTCTAAGAACTAAATTTTATGTTGTCAATTTAGAACTAGGATTAAGTTCAATCTTGATGAAAAACTCTAAATCTAACAAATAGATTACTCAAATAGATTACTCAAATATGATCAGTGAAACATAAATCATTATTTGACTAAATTGCATACAAAGTCAAAAAAGTAAATAAAGATATTTGAATTCTTCTCATTGTTGTTTGGGAAAATTGTTTTTAGACCAAAAAATGATAATTATGTCCTATTAGATTAATCTTTTTGTACCATTTTCCCTCTGATATCCTTTATTATTTTCTAAAATAAATCAAATTAAATTGTTTTACAAACAAAAAAAATCAAAAATAGTAAATACTGACAAATACATATATCTACGTATTGATATTTTTCGGTTCTAAAAATGTTTAAATCATAATTTCATATTTTGTTCTAAAAAAGTAAAATTGACATTCTACATAGTAGAAAAAGTAATCCACTTTTTCTTATTGAATCTATTATGTTTAGAATATGTGTTCTACGTAAATAATAGTAATCTAAAAATATTTGAAAAACACATTTCCGCTTAACCTATCATTCTAAAATTTGTAGAACTACACATTAGTATAAATCTAAAACTTGTAGAAATAAGAATCTACACATTACTGTTAATCTAAAACTAGTATAAATCGATTTCAAACATGTTTACTGTATTCTAGCGGATAAGGATAATTAGTTCCAAAAATATGTATGGGAAGTGAATATTTGAAAATATTCACTTTGCTTAAATTTATTAATTAAATCATTTTTTTATAAAATCGTTTTTAATAGAAAATTGATTCATAAAAAATAGAAGTCGTTATTTTAAAAAAAAATTGATTTAAAAAAAAATAGAAAATCGGTTTTAAAATAAAAAATTATTTACAAAAATATAACAATCGATTTATAAAAAAATAGAAAATTGATTTTCTTTTAAAAAAATATAAAAATCGAAGTTTAGGATTTTTTGGGATTTAATATTTTTAATTACTTTAGTTAGAATATATTTAATATTTAACAATATTTTTAATTGTAATTTCGAATTTTTTAAATAAAATTAAGGGCAGTATTGCCATTTTGAAAAAAATTAGTCTAATAAGATATAAAGTATATGAAATTAGTCTATTAGAACATAGTTATCATTTTTTGGTCTAAAAACAATTTTTTGGTCTAAAAACAATTTTTCCTTGTTGTTTTGATTTGTCTCTCCAAAAATTTTAAGAAATTTTTCTCCCATTATAAGTTCTCATACAATAACTCTTAAAAATTATATATAATCTAAAACACGAAAATAACTTATTTGCAAATAAGAAAAAAACTTTGGATCAATTTTCAATTTCTTTGACTTGTTAAAAACTCGTCGAGAAATATTATCTATGATGGATATCGACCAACACTAATTCCAAAGATGCAATCTTGACTTGTTCTTTTCAGCTGCATTTTTCCTTCATGGTCCACAGTGTTCCAGAATCCTCAGTCTTGTCCAAAACGTATATAAACATGCAACTATTCAAAACGACTCTAAATATACCAAAAATACTCTAAATTTGAACTTATATTATGGTTCAAAATCCATGAAAACCATTATATATTAACTCCTCCAGAATTAGCATTTGCTTGCCTTCAAATAAAATAAAAGATTAAACATGTGAAAGAAATTTGAAAACATGAAAACTCACACATCTTGAGAACATTATTTTCACCTCAATTCAACCAGTTGTAAGTTACATCAACTACTACCAACTTTAGAAGGTACTTTCATGTATCAGACATCTACTTAACCTAACCATTTTAGCCCATAGCTCATAATAAATATCCAAATTCACCACCACTTACCTCATTTAAAGAGTTTAAAGTGCAATCTCATAGAAAAGATATCGATCATAAAGAGACATTGACTCTTATTCATTCAGATTTCTAATCATACAGAGTTTTACTCTGGTTTCTTTCCTCTTTTCTCACTTAACCCAATTAATTTCTCCCTATTTTGCGGGATATCATTTTCTTCTATTGATTGAGTTTACTGGACATGCTTCCATGAGACACAAATACTAGTTCGGGTAACCATTTAGAGTCTGGTTCACTTTTTTCATATTTTATTTTATTGAAAAAAATATGCGAGAGAAACCATACTCATACAGGCTAACTTTGACGCAATAAAACGAGCAACTAAAGTCAA